>BMAW01129919.1:0-10231 GCA_019974015.1 Nephila pilipes | reverse complement strand
ATAATATTTTAGAAAGGGAGAAAATGATTATATAGATAAAATAGTATGTAACAAATAATTTTGATAGGAATAAGCTAAAACAAAATTAACTTCAAAACTTTTCAGTTAATTTCTATGTTTTCACATAACCCTCAGATCTGAAATTCTGCTTTGGGATATCAAAATTTTTTAATAATCAAATTAAAAAATGAAGATATCTATATTAAATTGCATCTAAATTACACTGACATTCTTAAAATGATTAAAAATAATTAAAATTGAATACATTAAACCTGATTAACACACATTTTATTTCAACAAATAATAAGTTTGAATAACTCGTTTGAGACTACAATTCAGTTAGCAGATAAAATTAAGTACTTTTCTCATTAATCTTACTGTAGTGTAATGTTTCTACCCAGTCTTTAACTTTTTAAGTTCCAGAATAGACTTCAGGAGAAAAACTTATAAACAAATCTGAAAGAAATAAGTATGCTTATTGAATAGCAGGACCTGCTTATTTGATTATAAACATACCTAATTTTAATATTCATTGGAATGTTTTGGTTTACTTTCAAGGAAATATACAATAATAGTCAATTCATGCATGTACACACAATAGCCAGATTAACATTGCTTACATTTATTCATCAAATAATGTAATGAATGTGCTAAATAATGTAATGAATGTGCTTTATATATATATATAAAGCTTTTATTTCTTCCAAAATATGATGCTTCGTGCAAAAACTTATAAAGCAAAAATTCCCATTCTCTGAAGCTGTAATTCCAAAAGAACCAAATTCTTCACTAACATTTTGTCAAACACTGTATTTTAAGTTTAGAATATAGATTGCAACCTGGTTTGAAAACAGCCATATCTTTTTTTACAACAGTAATTAGTTATTATTCAGGAAATGAAACATACATCTGTGAAATTCTGTGAAGAATTGCCTAACTTTACATATACTTTTTTTGTTGTAAAGAAAATCAAACAAAGAAATTTCATCAGTAACAAAATCAATCATTTAACAAATTTTCTTATGGGTGGAGAAATAATCGGAAAGTACAAAAGATAATTTACTAGATAATTGTCTCACAAAAGTTGTAACGCTGCTTCAAACAAAACACCAAAAGGTTTTCTGATTCATTGGTAAGATGAGACTTCCGATCTAATAGTTTATGAAAGGCAAATAAAACACATTTCATATTCTCTTACCAAATATAAAAGTTCTTTTGAATGACTTTCAATGAAATAATACAGAGTTGATAACACATCCGAAATAATATAACTGAGTAACAGACTCTGAATATAGCCACAAAGCTCACAAGCATCGATGGCACCAAGGTCAGATGCTCTTTTACTGATCAATAAGTTCCTGGGTTCAAAACCCAGTGCTGACAACATTGAAAATTCATGTAAAAGTTTTGTTAACTTGTTCTTGTTTATAAGTGTAGCAGTTCTCAGTTTGTTAATAAACCACATTATTCTGATATCTATTGTATCTTCAATTCAACTTGCTCCAGTATCTATACAACAGTTTGGTGGATATTTAGTTTTTATGAATGTCGCACTAGAAGCAACACAAAGGCTATTGGTGACAGACCTCGTAATTTTGAAGCTCGATCAAGTGACTAGGATGACACCTGAGCTGGCACCCCCTCTCCTAACTTCCACACCATGCCAACCGGAGGACTTTGGGAACAGTTTGGTGGAGGCAAGTAGTATAACTACTGCGAAAACTAGGCATTGCTTTGTGTTACAGTTACAAAATAACCCTAAATTTTCTATCTATACTCCACAAAAAAGAGCAAAGACATAAAAAAAGACAGACACAAAGCCTGACACTAATTTCAAGCTTTTGACACCTTATATGCAATAAGTCGGAAATCCCTCTGTGTTTCATAGAAACCATGTCCAAGACTCAAAAGAGTGGCTTAAGGAATATGAGCAAATCGCTAAATATAATAAATGGAATGAAACATTCTACTTTGAAAACATGTACTTTTTCCTGATTTGGCTTGGTTTAATTAACATTGCACTAGAAGCAACACGAGGGTAGTTGGTGACTGACCTTGTAATTTAGAGCCTCAGTCAAGTGACGATGACGACACCTGAGCTGGACCCCTTCTCCTAACTTTTACACCACACCTTGGGAGGACTTTGGGCCCCAACAGATTTAATGCACATCAGCCCTGGCTACACAGCGGGTCTTTAGTGGCCAAGTCTCAAAACCCCAAATCAATGAAATCCATTGGCCACTAGGAAATATGACCACTAGGTTACCCCGCTCTGTAACTTTTCCTGAACAGAACAACACGAGTGATTTTAAAATAATGAAGAACTTCTGACATCTAGGGTCCAATTTAAATTGGAACTCACCAGAACAATTGGTAACAAATGATCGAGGAAGAGAAATGAGGATGAGCTTAAATGGCACAAAAACCTGGTGAAAGCACGCAATCGAACATCCAAAGCAAGTCATGACTCAGTCATGAAATTAATCCTCAAATGCCAGAGGACGAAAAAGTGTCTCATCTCGTGAAGGGTTATTACCAATGATTTTTACAAAGCTCTTTTAACAAAAGAACTCACAATGCCGACAGAAATCATGAAATGGTATCAATACGTAGAAGAAATGAGTTAACAAAAATAAATTTAACTGCTTACCTATCATCATCCCATTGTCCTTTATAACTGAAGAAACAGATATAGACACTAAAATTTGCAAATTGTCCAAGAGGGTATCCAATGTAATAGCCCCAACACCAAAAATCCATAAATACAGCTACCTTCCAATGAAGTTATTGTCCCAGAATATTTGTAGGAAGCTCTATCACCTTTCACGAGAGCTGCAAAGAAGTGGACTGAAGTTACCTTCCACCCAGACACAAACCACTTTATCCCACACTTGTGAAAAGGCAGAGACCAATTGTTGAATCTGAGTCTATGGCATCTGACCTCTGGCAAACCAAAGAGAACAAACCTGTCTGTTTCCAACATGATCAATGGGGACAGGTAGTTCATTATTGCAAATATAACCAAGCCATCTTTGACAAACAATAAATCTATATGAGGCCAACTACAGCAAATAACCACTAGAACCACCTCAGAGAGCCAATTTCGAGAATGATTCCTGATGCACCACTTTAGATCAACTTATCGAAGCTCCAGTTCTTCATCTAGCAGAAATAATGACGAAAACTAGGGACTGCAGTTTTCCTAGAAGGTGAGGCCATTTAAGATGAAAATCCCCTGCTAGCTTTGAAGATTTCCAAAAATCATCTCTACGTTATAGTCCGTGCTCTAGAGGACCCCAGAGCATATTTTTCTGTTATTTCAGAATCACACAAATGTCGTCTTCAATAAGCTATGTTCTTGTCTAAAGAAAAGACCCTCATAAAAGTCACTGATGGGAAATTATACTCAGCCACTAGGAAAATGTGTACTTCATCAAGACATTAACAGTTGAATCCAATCTTTCAAAATCAAAATATAACTAAATTGTAGTCACAGTTTAGTTTTTATTAACGTCACACTAGAAGCAACACTAGGGCTACTGGTGACGGACCTCGTAATTTTGAACCACGGTCAAGTGATGAGGACGACACCTGAGCTGGCACCCCCTCTCCTAACATCCACACCACACCAACGTGAGGACTTTGGGCCCCAAACAGATTTAATGTGCATCATTCCCGGCTACATGGTGGGTCTTTGGCAGCCAAGGATCGAACCAACGACTGAACGAAAACCACCAGCCGCTAGTTCATGACCTTGACCACCAGGCTATTGCGGCCCTAAATTGTAGTCATGACATCATCCTTGGTTGGGATTTTCTGGAAGCATCACAAGTCATGATAGACAACAGGAGATCTGAACTAACACTTGCAGACATCTTAAGTGAAATTCCAAATCCTCAAACCTAAACCTCAATGCTACAGACAATTCAGCTATACCAGCTCATTCTGTCACCAAAATCCCAATCGCCATTTCCAGCATAGATCAAAATATTGACAAGATAACGCAAGGAAATAAAATGATAAAGAAGGAAACTAAGATACTGGCTACCCTAATTACAATAAGTAATGGTAAATGTGAATTACGGGTTGCTAACGAGCAAGCTGCTGCTCAGATTATTCCCAAGAATATGTTCATAGGCAATACATCAGTGTTAGATAAGGACTATGTAAGTATAATAACTCTCACTGAATCTAACCCTAAATTCCAAGCAAAAAGAAGTGACCAAAAAGTTGATTTCTACAGCCTGTTAGCTTCTAATCTCATTTTGAGATTAGGAGCTAATATATATAAAATGATATGCTTCTTGAAGTACGCCAGAAATTTTCAAGAGTTTTCAACTAATCTAGGAGATCTAAAGCTCTAAAGGAAAATGTTAAAAACTGTATAAAAACTGACAACCAAAAAGCCTATAGAGTGTCATCAATTTAGCATTACAAGAAAAAGTTGGGATGATGCTAGATTGCAGTATAATTCAGCCATTTGACAGTCTTTGATCATCCTCGGTAGTCTCTGTAGAGAAGATGGAAGTTGGCACTTCTGTGTGGATTACCAATGTAAAAAGGATGTGTACCCTCTACCACACACAGAATTATACTTAATTGTTTAAGGTCCTAAATGTTTTTCATCCGTGACCTCTGAACTGGTTACAGGCAAATTGAATAGATGCAGCAGACCTGAAAAGAATGCCAGAAGGACTGTTGTTTAAACTTATCAGAAGTTTGACTTATGCCTTGCGGTCTATGTAATGCTCCTGCAATATGCGAGAGAATGATGGACAATACACCATGTTACTTAAATGGACAATGTGCTTCTGTTACCTACACTGCATAGTAGCATTTTCTAAAACCTTCCAGAAACATTTTGAAAGGTTAAATATAGTTCAGAGTTGTACACAAGAAACCAAGATCATTCTCAATTATAAAAATGCAACCATGTAAAAAATAAAAATAGGTTATCTTGTTCCAGAAAATAGTGTCTGTCCTGATCCAGACAAGATAAGAACTATCAGCTATTTCTCAATGCCAAAGAATTTGCATATCAGAAGTTTTTAGGAACTGTGTTCTTATTACCACCATTTCATCAAAGATTTTGGCTATCAGGCTGAAGAACTTCAGGAGCTGCTGAAAGGGGTTTCTAACTTTGTCTGGGATTCTGAACTATCCACTGCCTTTCACAAGTTGAAGAAAGTACTAACTTCCAACCCTATTTTAGCAATGTTCATCAAGAAGTCTCCCACAGTACTACATAACACTAAAGATTATGGAATCGATACAATCTTTGTGTACAAATACAAGGTGGACACGAGAAAGTAATTGCTTATGCATCGCTGACATTTTCAAAAGTAGGGAGGAGCTATACCAAAACTGATAGGGAATATTTAGTTGCTGTATGGGCAGTGCCCAAATTCCTGCCATACTTTTTCAGGAGACAGTTTATGTTGTGACAGATCATCATTCTCTATGCAGGTTAATTAAACCATCATTCTCTATGCTTAAAGACCCATCAGGAAAATTAGCAAGATAGGTTTTGCACTTTCAAGAGTATGACATGTCCATTGTTGGAAGATGTGACCCGACTCCTCAGAAGAAGTGAATGTCCTATACTCTTTTATGAATCCAATAGTGATGCAATTGTTTATTATTAGCATCGTACTGAGAAACAACACAAGGGCTATTCGAGAAAGACCTCATAATTTTAAACCCTGGTCAAATGGTGAAGACTACGCCTGAGCTGGTACATCTCTCTCCTAACTTCTGACAACATGCCAACAGGAGGTGAATCTAGGAGCAGAACTGACGAAAGAATCAGAACTCAAAAAGATTATCAGATCAAAAGAAAAATCAATACTAATAAGCACACCCTAAAAATTAATTGATGGGATACTTTGCTAAAAGAACTGTCATCCAGATGGAAAGATGTGGTTGCCGGTCATTCCAAGACACTTACGCAAAGATATACTCCAATATTTTCATGACACACCTACGCCTGGTGACTAAAGATTTGTCAGAATGTATCTCAGAGTGAGAAAACGATTCTATTGGCTAAATCTCTATCACACTGCACGTCGATGTGTTATATACTGCAACGAATAACAATGAAGAAAAGCCATTCCACTTCAGTCAGCTTGTCATTTAGCACCTATCCCTCTTGCAATCGCACCTTTCCATCAAATCGAGATAGAATTGCTAGGATCATTTCCAAAATTTCCACAGGAACATAAATGGATTGTCGTCTGCATTGACTAATCACTTCACAATTCCATCACAAAGGCATTAGCTACTGCTGAAGCCTCAAAAGTAGCCAAGTTTCTCAATGAGGACACCGTATTAAAACAAAGCATTCCAAGAGTCATCATTACAGATTGAAGGCAGGAGTTTCACTAAAAACTAGCCATGAAACTTAATCATATCTGTAATGTTACCCACTGAATGATGACTGCTTACCACCCCCAAACTAATGGGCTAACAGTATTTCAATAAGACATTAGCAGACATGCTATCCATGTACAAGGTGTGGATATTAAATAACAAGATTGACGATGTTACAAAAGAAGTAGGCATGCACTAAATGCCATGAATAGCTGTATAACGTGAAGCTTTCACTTTTGATGAAATGCCTCTTGCTTCTGTAAACAAATCCATAAACCTGAAACCTTCATTTGCATAAGAGTTTTTTTTTTGTTTCATCGGAAAAACAACAAGTGTTACAATAGGGCAATGAATTTTGAAATTTCACATGAAACTTGGAAAAACCACTACTGAAATGTATAATTTATAGAAAAAAGTGTATGGAAATTAATGTTTATCATGTGCAAGTTTTTTTCAGTAGTTTAATTTCAAAGTGGCTAAAAAAACTAAAATGATTTATGCCCAAGTCACCATTCCATATCAAAAACGGATGTCAATATCCAAAAAATCATTAATCTGTTTCGATCTGACCATTGGTTAAGTATTCTTGCGACTGCTGAAACTGCAGGAATTGACAGAGAATTTGTATGGCAAATTTTACAAGACAATTTTAACATGTAAAAAGTATGTGCCCAAATGGCACCTTAAATTCTCATGTTTGAATAACAATAAGCACACAAAAATATTTGTATTAAATCTATGAATGCTACAGAAAATGACCCAATTTTTTGAAAAGGATAATGAGTGACGAATTGTGGAGTTTTTTTTATTTACGATCCTGAAACAAAGCGTCAATCCATGCAATGGAAGAGCCCATCTTCACCCAGAGCCAAAAAAGCTCAAGTGAGCAAATCAAAATTCAAAGCAATGATGGTTAGGTTTTTGTATCAATATTCAAGGGATTGTGCATCTTCACTGGGTTCCTGTAGGTCAAACTATTTATCAACATTACTACCTTCTAGTTCTTGCTGAATTCTGAGAAAGAATGAGGGGAAAACAACCCAAATTATGGAAGGAAAAGTCAGTTCACATTGTCTGTCAAGAGATTTCTGTGCCAAGCACAGCATCCTAGAGTTAAGCCTTATTTGCCAGATCTTGAGCCATGCGACTTCCATTTGTTTCCTGAGGAGAAATCTGCATTAAAAGGAACAAGATTTGAGTCTGTAGAAACTGTGAAAGAAAAAGCGGCACGTGTCCTGAAAGAGCTGGCAAAATACTTCCAGCATTGTTCAAACAATGGAAGATTTGCATGGATTATTGTTGGGATAGAGGAGGGATGTATATTGAAGGTGATAAGTAAATATGTACGACTTTAAAATAAAATGTTTCAAAGCACTAGTCCCATTATTTAATAGCCACACCTTGTATGTCAAAGTTGAACAGAAAGATTAGAATGAAATATTGCCCTTTGTTACTTTCGCATACAACACAGCAAAGTGGGACACAAGTGGATCCACCCCGTTTTATCTGATGCATGGGCATGAAACGAGATGACATTAGACATTATGATTACAATTTACACTGAAGAAACCAAAGGTGATTACACTATTAGATTACTATCAAGAGCTGGAGAATCTAAACAGTCAGTTGATGATATTATGAACCTCAGAAGAACATGAAAGTGATTGACTGCTATATGATTTCAAATGCCAAATAGTCTACTATAAACCCGGAGACCTCATATGGATTTTCACACCTGTGCAAAAAATAGGTCTGTCAGAGAAGTTATTAAAAGATACTTCAGCCTTTATCAAGTTCTACGACAACTATCCAAAAAAACATATCAAGTCCTAGACTTTAATCCTAGCTCTAGACGCTGAAAGACAGTAGATGTAGTACATATACTTTGAATGAAGCCTTTCTGAGACCCCAATGCACTGATGCAGTTTCCAGACAATTCTACTCCTGATGAGCTCAATCCTAGAGAAAGTGAATCCAATTGCCCAAGAAAGCCGCATTCTGATGAAATCTATATGGGATTCATGACGTGCTCGCGGACACGAGCTCTACTGTAGAAGTCCTAAGCAGCAGGACAGTGTATTTCAAGGGGAGAGCAATGTCACATAGCTCACAAGCACCAATGACATCAAGGTAAGCACTCTTTTATTGATCAAGAGTTTCCAGTTTAAAACCCAGGGCTGACAACATTGAAAATTCAAGCAAAAGTTTTGTTAACTTATTATCAGCTAAGTATAGATGCACTTAATTTGTTAATAAATTATGTTATTTGGATATCTATTATGTCTTCAATTCAACCAGCTCCAATATTTATGGGCCAATATCAGTTGGAAAAAAGTTTATTAGCTAAAAGAGCAAGAATCACTAGTTGAAACGATAAGCAAGATGATTTTAAAGCCTTTGAAAAAGACAACAAAAATAACAATCAATAGAGTAAGGATAAGATGAATTTCCATGAAGAATATAATGTTCCAGTCATTATATTGGTACACAATAAGTTTGGAGAATGGATTTAGAATTAATTTGAATTCAGCACTTGAGGTTCACATTCACATACATGAGTTTGCTTCATATATGTGTTTTAGCCCGTCAAGTGAGTAAAATATGCATTGTGTAGTGATTATTTGAACATACATCTCACAATACATAACAAAAGAAAGAGAACTGAAACTTAAAATTGATAAAATTTGAAAAATATAAAAAAGTAGTAAAGATGACGCCTTTTCAGATCATATTATAAAAATTAGTAATACAATCATTAATGACCCAAACATATTTTTAAAAATTATGGAAAAAAATTTTATGTCACATATCACACTAAAAATAAGAAAATTGTTTTTTTAGCTACATCTTAAAGTCATTTAAATTGAATATCATACCAATTCTCTTCATATAACACAAAAAACCAGCAAAGTAATTGATGCTAGAAAGAAAAGCCAAAGATAACTTTTTTTTCAATAATATCATATGTCATGGCAGGTATTTTAAAATTGTAATCATCAAATGAGTAC
Organism: Nephila pilipes; assembly: GCA_019974015.1. Lineage (NCBI taxonomy): Eukaryota > Metazoa > Arthropoda > Arachnida > Araneae > Nephilidae > Nephila > Nephila pilipes. The sequence continues at coordinate 854 of BMAW01129919.1, read as the reverse complement.
ATATTCAATTTCTTACCAAAACATAATGCATATTAAACTATTTGAAAAACCTAAAAATTAATATTACAAATCACATTAGACATAGAGAAAAAAATGCAAAAAAGATGTAAATTTGAGAAGCATGTAATATTCATCCTGTAATTATCAAGTCCATCTCTCGTATGAGCAGCCAATTCAAACCGGCAATTCAAAAAAATTTTGAAGCATGACAATCTTACACCGGTTATGTTTTTTTGATAGAAAGCTTTATTATATGCATTAAAAATTATTGATTTTTTGAAAAAAATATTATAGCTACTATTAATGTTGAATAAAAGCATCAGATTGCAGAACATAACGTACATTTTTTAGAGCACACATAATTTTTCTCAACACAAAAATTATATATATTTCTTAAATACCTACAGTGAAACTTTCTGTCTAACTTGGGTACGAGAGAAAAGCAAAAAAATCAAGCAAAATAAAACAAATTAAAGAACAATTTTATACCTTTAAAAAACTGTTACATTATACACACACACACACTCAATAAAAAAATTTCTGATCTTTGAATAAATTTTGTCAAAACTAAATGACAAGTACATGAAAGTAAAGACAATCTTAAAAGAAAGAAACGAACTTGACTTAATTCATCTTTTTTAACAAAATAAAGATGTTTTGACAGTCTTGAATTAAGACTGGTTTTATTAGAATAAGATAATGCTAAAAAGTCAAATATTAACGAAATTCTATAATACCATAAGAAAACTAAAACTAAAATCTAAATTAAAAAACTTAACGATATAATTTATATACTCAACTTACAGCTAAATCAAGACCTTTTTCTCTTGATAATGATTTTGCTAATGGACTGG
>BMAW01129903.1:0-12834 GCA_019974015.1 Nephila pilipes | reverse complement strand
TATATATATATATATATATATATATATATATATATTTAACATTAATATATACACACGTGAGCACAGATCTCTCTCTTCTCTCTCTCTCTCTCTATATATATATATATACAGATATATATATATATATATATATATATATATATATATAGACATAAATGAAAATTGAGTAGCTTTAGATACATAGTAATATTTCTTAAGTAATCCATACATCTGGTATTGCGCAGAAAGAGGTTTACCCGTCTCCAGAACCTAACCATTGTGAATACTTTGACGCGTATTGGCTTAATTTGAAAACATGGGGCATACCCAACACGCTGAGGCTAATGACTACACTTAAACTTACAATATCTAACTTCTGAAAAAAAAATTGTTGTTTAAATCTCTTATTAACTGTAAAACTGCCAATTATTTTAAATTTTATTTTAATAACTATGAGGAGAAAGATTTCCTTCATGTTCGGAAAGTAATTCCACGAACTTAGCTCCTTCGCCAGTTTTGAATGATGGTGTGTAAAAAAAAAGCACCATTTAAAGTGATGTATGGAATATTTCAGAGTATCAGTATTTGGTAAAACATTTTCTTACAACAACGCTTAAGCATGAGCTGTTTAATTTGGCACATTCCTAATACTCAATAATGATAAAGTCTAGAAACCCTTCCATTGAAGATCAGTGATTGATTGTTTATTAACGCCGCACTAATAGCAATTCGAAGTCTATTGGCGATAGACCTCATAATCCAACGAAGATTAAAATACAATTAAAAAAAAGTGCGGTTCCTTTGCAACTTAAAACCTTTGGCCATGAATTTAATTGAAATATTAAATATATTTATTATTTCAAAAATACTTACCGGTATTTCTATTGATTCCTGGTTTTTTTCCTGTATAATTACATCTTTTTCAATATCTGGCATCATTTGTACTTGTTTCTAGAAAAATATTTTTTAATTACAAACAATGAAAACGAAAATGCTTTGAAAAACGCTACAAAATAATAAAAAAAATGCTGTTCGTGGAAAAATATTAATATATCTTTAAGCAACTCAAATTGATATTGATCGAAAGTATATCAAGAGATTGCAAGATAGTTGTAGTATGGTATTGTGTAATCGTCAAAAAAGTGGGACACTTTTAATAATATGTTCAATTTTCGTTGCAGAGGGATAAAATTGATTATTTAACAGTAAAAAAAAAAAAAAAATTACATTGCGTTAATGTATTAATTAATTAACGTAGTTAATTTATGACATTGGGCTTTATCGCGATTTTCCCTTCAATCAATTCTTTGGATTTCTTTCTAATTACGTTTGAATTCCAAATTCCTCCTAATAAAACGAAATGTGACTTATGTAGATTAGATTGAAATTATAAAGTGTAGTGAGCGCATTAGATAAATTACGTTTATATGCGGTGGAGAATTGGATAAGGGAAGTTAGTTAATTTGTGGGAAAGATTGTACTCAAGCGAGATCATCTCAAGCTCGGAACGATCAAAATTATCTTAGAAGAAATAAGAAAATACTAGCTGACAAGGTGACATTGGATCGTCTAAGCCAATTGGCTCTTAATCTCCATATCAGGAAAAAACTTTGGGAGCTTCGCTTCGGCTTATTCCAGCCCAGAAATGCATTGAAGTTAAATATAGTTGTGTTGTGGTGAGAAATTTTAAAAAAGAGAAATTTGATTTATTTAAAAGTGAACATTGAAAAATTATATGATGCTGGGTTTTGAGATTTTTGGAGAAAGTTGTTATGGAATAGGGAGATGTGTTCGGATTGGTTGTTAAGAGATGAGCCAGAGGAGTGGGGCTATATATCTGACTTTCCCAGCCGACCAATGGGGTAGCTGCTTTTCGTGGTCGTACTTTGGTCGAAAACTTTTGTGTCGGATTTAGTTGGTGTAGTGGTAAAGAGAGGGTGAATTCTGATTGGCCTATTAGATGAGTGGGGTGGGTGGAGTTATCGGTGTGTTGTTCGCTTTGGTTATGTGATGGGAAGTAAAAGTAAAAAAATTAAGAATTAAAGTGGAAGAGATTTAAGAATTTAAAAGAACATTTTTAAATCTTTCTTTTAAGAGTGTGTTGTGTTATTGCTGAGTATCATGAGATTATTAAGAAATTTAAAGGATATTTTATGAATGATTTGTTTAATGGTGGGGGTGTGAATAGAAGTGTAGATGTCAGAGTTTCTGATGAGCCATTTGTCGTTAACTATTTGTATAATTATGCTATTTCGGGCCTTTTCAATTTTATTTATGTGGGTGTTGGCAGCAAAATCCCAATCGGGACTAATTAAGAAAAGGGTTCGTGATTCGAACGCTCACATATATATTGGTGAAGGACTCACCTGGTTTGATCAGATAAAAAAAATTTCGTTTTCAATGGACATTAATTGAGACGCTTTCAGTTAGTAACCACAAAGGAATGAAAATGGATATTTAAATATTTAACAAAGGGAATAATAAATTGGATTGCATCATAGTTGGATTCTATCTTTTCGTTAGACTGCTTTTATTCTTCAATTCTACTACCCCAGCTACTTTATTCAAGATGGAAAAACAGATGAATGAGTAGACTTTTAATTAAAGCACGGCCTCGGATGTCATTGCTATCTGGCTTAATCCTTTACAACAGTGAACGGCTCCTCTCTTCGCTATTTTCAGAGCCATGATTAACTGCTGAACTTTTAAAAAAATTCTCATCGCATTAAGTTTATTCTTTTAAAATTAATTTTTTGATTTCAAGATTTAATCATTAAAACTTAATCTTTAAGTTCAAAAATAGGAACTCCCTAAGAAACTGATATTTTCAAAAGTTCTTCCATTCCAAGAATTTGGGTAGAGAAACAATATCTGAGGTGCTAAACTGACGGTTTTTGTCTATAAAGAAGTGAATGGGGTGATTGATAAACCAAAGTTTAATACTGTCTGATAGACTTGTACCAAGAATAACAATTAAAATAAGAGAAACTTCTTGATGATTGTTGGATATAATACAGAGTCGTATTTCAGCAATTCCGATATTGTGTTACTCAGTTGTAGTTCGGATGGCATATCTGCCATAAGTATATCTGTCGGTATTTGATGCAGAAGAAATCGAGATGTGAATCCTTCCCATATAATGCTGGCTTTAACCGATATTTTCAAAAGTTCTTCCATTCCAAGAATTAGGGTAACGCAAACACGATCTGAGGTGCTAAACTTTATTTTTCCACTTCGTGGGAATGACACATTAATATTAGCATCTCTAAAGATTTTTCTTTTTAACTCAGCGTGCAAAAGCTGTGGGTTTAATTTAGGTATGGGAGATGTTTGTTGTTTGATTTCTAATATTATTGAAGTGTCAGAATATTTTCTGTCACTCTTAAGGTTTCTAAGATATTTATTTTCTGTAGCATCCGTCATGTATTTGTTACCTCTCCTTGTTCATCGATGATCCGTGATTTTAAACGTGGAATGACTCAGCTTGAGTCTCCGTCAAAAATGAAGGAGGGGGGGATGTTTAGTGAACTTACAAAATTCCAATTGATAAAGAAGAAAAAAAAAATTTTTTTTCACTGGTACCTCTTTTCCAGGAGTCAAAGCAAAATGTAAGAATGGGAGGGGGGGATAAGAGAAAAAGGAAAAAACACACACACGCACACAAAGTCCAGCAAATAGTAAGATGGCTAATACACAAGTCCGTGCACAACCTTCGACACCCACAGCTTTCTACAGAAAAACTTCCGGGATCAAATAACATGGAAATTCGAAAGCGAAGGAAAATAAATTTAGGAAAAAGCAAATTTTAAAGTTGACTTGCGACTAAGCTACTCATTAACGAAGTTATTTTGATATATTAAGTGTGGTTGCTCTATTAAAACTATTTAGCAAGTTAGAATAATGCTTACAGAGAAAATCTTCCACTGTCGAAAATGGGAGTAGATGCGGCAAGTTTTTGTGCATTTTTCATCTGCTTGGTTTAGTTTTTCTTCTTGATAACACTGCAATTTTTGTATTATCGTTACAATTTTGGTAACAAACTTTTCAGGAAAGATATGATTCTAACATTTATTTTTTCAAAAATTAAAAATCTTTAAGATTAAGGGTCCTGAGACCCCTTAAAATATAGGATTATTAGTCATTTCTTACTGACTTTCTTTAAATTTTTTTCTCAAACTTCAATTGATATATCTTAATATATATTTTATATTTAACATAAATATTAATTTATTATCAAATCCAATTCACCGTTGATTTTTTTTTTTTTTTTTTTTGTATATTTGTTTATTAAAGGAACTTGTATGTTTCACTTTAAAATCCTATTTTCCGCGTGTATTATTTCAACAATTAACAAATAGAAAAATACAATTAAAATTTGATTAGCCCCTTAAGGGGCTATTGTTTCAGGTGGATCACTTTTGGCGTACCTGATCACTTTTCAATTTTTTGTCGTTTGCTTCAATTTTAATCACATTTGGCTGAAATATATCCAAATTCATAATTTATTGTTTACTTTAATTTTAATTACATGTAGCTGAAATAATGTTCAATTTAATAGTTTATAGTTTCCTTTAATTTTAATATCAGAAAAGTTTACTATTGTCCATTTCTCGATATGACATTGTTTACTTTAATTCTTATATTTAATTGAGTAATTTAATAGTAATTATAAGAGCAAGCACACCTTGGTGGCTCTGTTCCTTGTAAGACTTTGCATAGAACTTTTCTGAAGTTATATAGTAATTTTTTTTTTTGAATGCATGAATTGCTATCACGTTTATATGTTATGTATCATTTTACGAAATGCATGTTTCAAAAATAAATAAATAAATAAAAATATAAAAAATAATGTTTGATTTATTTAGAAAGAAGTATTTTTAATTTGTTATTTCTTAATACAGTATTATTCAAAATTTGGAGAATTCCCCCCTTTGGTTGATTATTTCCAGAAGTTCTGGACAGATTAATTGTCTATATTTTGATATAATACTTGAAAATATCATACAACAAGTATACACGTATTATCGTTTTTATATCAGGGTTTTCACGCCTATTTCTTCCCAACTAATCGCTTATGGCTTTTCTATGATGTTATTTAATTTTAGAACATAGACTTGTGAATGAAATGTTCGAATTTTGTAAATTTGATTAGATTATTGAAGTGAAATTGAGACACAATATAGCATTTATAATATGTGAATTGCTTAAAGTTAGAATTAGAGAATTCTGATGGTTTGGACAGCAATGTTGGACGAATAAAGAAGAACGAGCCATTTAACACTCGACAGTCAGTGTTAAGTGATCATCTCAGAATTGCTATTTTATCAAATACAGTTGGAAAATGTTTATTCATGACTCTGACTAACCTTTAAAATTGGTCAGATAAGTAGAACATTTTGATTATCTTTGTTACGAATAAAATTAAGGGGGAAGATGCTATTTAGCTGAACCACTTGGGGTGATTTCAAAAATTGCCAAAATCGGCGATTTTTAAGGCCGAACGTTAAATCTGCGAAGTGGAGAAGGGGAAAATAAGAAGATTTTTTTAACTTGCCTAATTTTCTTGAGCATCTTTATTCTGAGGTGGATAAAGTTCCGTCACTGCATTCAGAAAGGTCTTGTAAGTTTAATCATCCATGGAAGGATTGCGCATCCTCACCCACATATATTCACCCAAGTATGAATCAAACTGCTATGTCGATGGAACCGCTTGATTGCGGACCAACTACCTTCTATGGAATTTGTATGAGAACCCGTATCGGGATCCTTGAATATCAGACCGTGGTTAAATGTTAAATAAACAAGCCCCTCTTCCGAGAGGCAGTCATAAGATTTCCAGCTGTCCGAAACAATCGTAAGCTCCGGCAACACCCGTTCCTTAATAACATGCAAAAGCTTCTTTTTCTAACATCTTTCAACACCAATTACAAAACATTTATTCGATCTCCTTTCGACACCTCCAAACACCTATTCACTCTTAACAGGTTTTTTACTGCCATATTTCATTGCTCGAAATTTAGAACCGTCCCAACAATCACTCCAAGTCTTCTAAGAAGTGTACTTTTCTTTATCATATCAATCGAGCAAAACTCGAGGCAAAATATATGCCAATCCATGACAGCGTGTTCGTGGACCTTCACTTCATTCATACTCCCACCGAACCAAAATTGAGTTACCCAGAGAACATCAGGATTACTTAGATGGCTGTGGGAAAACTATGTGAGCCTCTTACGAGAGACGAAATTAAACCTAATGACATACAACATTCAAGAACAAGGTGCTTCCCTTTCGTTTCCAAATTACTTAAAAGTTTAACGTACATTCACTCACCTCTTTCAAATTCATACTACCAACCATAATCGATACTTAGACTCAGGAGAAAATACGCAGAAATAATCCACTAAGAAATGCACATCAATCCAAGGAAACCAGGCACAAAGTGACGGTCGATGCAATGTATTCTCTTAATAAGCTCAAGTTTCAATTTAGGAACGAAGGAGCAAAATTCCTTTCTTGTGATTGCATAAAAAACCAAACGAAGTCACAAAAAATGACGAAAATTATCTAAAAAAAAAACAAAATTTAGGTTTTCGGAATGAAGGTGCAAAAACTCCCGTATTCTAAACTAAAATTGAAATACTTAAATTGTTCCCACGTCTGAAGCCATAACGGAGGTAAGAAAACCGGGTAGCAAAATTTTGTGAAAAAAGTCCACTGTCAAGGGTGGTTGAGCTAAACAAATTAAGTTAGATGTTATTGACTGATTCTTTTGACTGATTATTTGGTGACTGAACTTAAGTGAATTAGTAATGGTGCCCAATCATGTCCACCCCTGAATTAGGACCCGGAATAGGAATGCCAATTTTACCGGTTTAATTTTTCGATGACACTGGAAATGTTGTGGAGTTTCTGAACAGTATTGAGGACAATATTTAGTTCTATAATACACCAGTGGATTTACAATATTCATATCTACGGAACATTATGTCGGCAAGGCTAAGGATTGGCACTCGATAATCGGAGAATCCCCGGTGCTAGGTACTGAAATGGTTTTCGAATAATTGCAACAGGCTCTTAACAGATCTTTCTGTTAGTGCACCCACACGAATCTTCAATCCTAGTTCTATGCATCCAAATAGTGCCATAATGATTTACTTCGGCAAGGATGACCAATTGTTTTGGAAAGATTGTCATTATCATGTGTGCCAGAAAGAAATCATGTGTGCCACTTCCAACTTTTCCAACATAAATATAAACTGCTGTTTGTAGAAAATGCAACACCATGAAGGAATCATCAGAATCAAATGAAATTCGCAGCAAATGTCAATTATAGGATATTATGCAAATTAATAAAGTTTCAGAGCCATCGCGCGTGCGCGGCGCGCGCAGCGCCCTCTGAATTGATGCTGAAAGCGTATAAATAAAGTGCTGTAGCGGGACGTTGAAAAAAGTCTATGATTATTTGTTAGTGGCAAACGTTTAGTGAGACCTGAGTATGCCTCCACGACGGAAGAATAAGAAATTCAAGCAACTTACGGAGTTTGAACGAGGGAGGATAATCGGCCTTCGAGAAGGAGGATTTTCCTATCGCGCAATAGCAGCTCGTATGCAGCGGAACAGTTCCACAGTGATGCGAGTTTGGAAGCAGTGGACCGACGAGCACCGAACAACTCGAAAAACAGGCACTGGACGACAGAAGGTGACGTCAGAGCGCGATGATCGACACCTGCTCCGCATGGCGGTGAATGATCGCACAGCTTCCTCCAGGCAGCTGGCAGCACGTTGGTCTACTGCTACAGGTGTACAATTGTCGGCTTCGTCAATTCGTCGTCGTCTGCTGCGCCGTGGATTGCGTGCAAGGGTGCCTTTATACAGGATTCCCCTCACGGCGAATCATCGACGGCTGCGTCGGCAGTGGGCTCTTGAGCACAGAGACAGGCGAGCTGATTGGCACCAAGTTGTCTTTTCAGATGAATCACGCTTCAATTTGTGGACCCATGATGGCCGTGTTCGTGTTAGACGTTATGCCGGTCAACGCTGCCTTCCTGAGTGTATTATTGAACGACATAGTGGTCGAACACCCGGAGTTATGGTCTGGGGTGCGATTTCGTATCATGGACGATCCAATTCGATACGATTTGAGGGTAATCTCAATAGCAACAGGTACGTCCGTGAAGTGCTACAGCCCGAAGTCGTTCCTTTCCTTCAAGGCATCCCTGGAGCTATCTTTCAGCAGGATAATGCACGCCCACATGTTGCGCGGACTGTTCGAGACTTCTGTTCAGCACAACGCATGCAACTTCTTCCTTGGCCTGCTTATTCACCGGATATGTCGCCTATTGAGCACGTGTGGGATATGGTTGGTTGGCGTCTCGCTCGTGATCCGCGTCCTGCAGTTTCCAAAGACGAACTTTGGTTGCGCATACAAGCGATATGGAATTCTCTTCCTCAAGCAGATATTCAACATCTGTTTGACTCCATGCCACGTCGTATAGCAGCACTTATTGCAGCGCATGGTGGCTGCACCAAATACTGATTTCGGACGCTTAATTTGTTTCTTTTGTTTTGAAAATTTCATCATTTATTTGTATCAGTACAAGTCATTTCTGCATTAAATTTCATTTGATTCTGATGATTCTTTCATGGTGTTGCATTTTCTACAAACAGCAGTATACAAAGATGAAAAATGCTACCTATAAGCTGATTGTGAGGTTTTTGCAAGCAGTTCATCTTTTTTTTTCCTCATGTAAGTCTGTGGAGTGGAAGTGTAAAAAATAATGTAACAAACAAAACAAAAGTTCTAGGTTAAGCTCACTGTCAATAAACATTATAAAGGCTCAATCAGTTAAATTAGGTATAAAAAAAGGAATAACTCGAAACATGTCATGCCGAGTAATTCAAACAATCAGTACTTTAAGTGGGTTTTTAGAATTTCTTTTCTTTTTTTTACTTAGAGTTACCTAAATTAAAGTTAGATCTTGAATTTGCTAACAAAATTTGATGTTTTAGGTACATATCACTTATTTTTGAGCTATATTTTGTTTTTATTATGTTCATAAAAAGCATTTTTTCTCCAAATATATACATCAAAATCTACAACAATATCTGACAGCCAAATTGTGTAAACTTAGAAAATCATTTGTTGGTACAAATTTCCAAAACTCAATATACTTTGGATCACTTGCATCTGAAATAAATTTCTTATACTTACTTTTTAGTGTAGTATGGGACTTTAGGGCAAAATAATTTTAGATTGGAATTAAGTTAAGTAACAACTAACGTCTTGCAAAGAAATTGAAGAATGATTTGTAAGAAGATCAATATTTTTTATTTCCTTAAAACTCATCATACTAGGTATTGAATGCATCCTGAAAAAATAGATATTAAACTTTAAAAACTCGTGTAGTTGACTTACGTAGCTAATTCCTGCATCAGTGTGAAATGCATTATTTGTTTTTTCCTTCAAATTCACAACGAAAAAACAAACTTTAGCACACAAAGTAAGACATACGACTAAAAAGTGTAGAAAAGTACAATATTTTCCCTGCAACCGCAAATTTAAATTATTTAAGTGCCCCATAATTTCGTTGATGAAACCTGAACCATAGCTAGTCTTCATTCTTAAATAGCAAGCCCACATTGAGCAGTTCATCATTTTCTTCAAGATATTTTAAAAAACACACTCCTTCAAACATCACAATCTCTTAAGTACACTTCTTTTGGAAAAGCAGCGCACGCTACATTGAAAAAGTAACTCGTCATCTTCTACAATTTCTTCAAAGAAAAGCACCCGAAATCGTCATCGATTCAGAGCTCGAGTTTATACCATGTTGTGGAAGTCAACAAAAGAACAGAAGACAATTTAAGTCCTCGGCACATAGAGCCTTTTAATTGATAAGTAAGGCTTAAAAAATTTTCTTTCCAAATAATTTCCAAGCAATATAACAAGACCTTTCCTTCTGCCAACTATGCAAGGCACTCAATCTGTGCAAACACTGTATAGTTTTCCTCATCTATTTTGTGAACTCCAATTACATTTCTTTTATTCTCGCCTATAGTTAAAACTAGCTGACGCAAATCAAGAAGTTCTTCCTCGTTATCAAAATTACCATTTGTGTAACGCCCCCTTAGCTGTGCATTGTCTATGATATCACAGCTTTCATTCAAAACTAGTGCAAAGTATTTGTAATATTGTAGGCCAAAGAAAGTTCATAAGAAGCCTCCACCATAGTTTCCATTTCGTCGCTACTCTTCTGGAACAGAGATTGTTGCCAGCTATTGATTTTTGTCTTAATAAAATATGTTCAGTACCAAACCACAAGCTCTGTTGCAGCAGTGTCACCTGTAAAAAAGAGTCGGTGTATGGGCGTGTGTTCTGAGTTGCCGCCGAGTACAGAAGTGATAAATAGTTGTGGCTCTCAGAGTTCAAAATAAATAAAGTTAAAGTAGCTATAATTGTGATGATTTTATGTGAGAGTTTGACAGTCCACTGAGATGAGTATCGACAATTTAAATCTTCAACTATCTGGTCCGTCGAGCCGGAGGCCTATTAAATGGCCTATAGATAAGTGTAATAGTTTCAGTTCGGTGTGTTAGTGCTGTAAGGAAATAATAACCATAAACATGTAGTGAAGTAGGTGCATGAACTTTTTTGGTCGTTTACTCCCTTAAAATAATTTGTGTTAGTATTGTCTGAAAATAGAATTAACTGTATTTATAATTTTGATTGTTCTTAAAATATTAAGAAACGCGAGAAAAATGAATTTGCAGATTGCTGCAACAGAGTTGGGAGAGGTAATAACAGATAAATAACGGTTATAGAGCTGATTGATATTATAAAAAATACTGAGACATTTAAAACCGATCCTGAATTTATATCCAATCTTATAGAGGGGATAATTGAGGATAGGAAATTAGAATTAGAGAAAAACGAGAAAAATAAACAATTAGAATTACAGTTAGAACAAATTTAATTAGAGAGAGTGAAAGCTGAATTAGAAAAGTAACTACAATTAAAGTAACTACAATTGTGATGATTTTATGTGAGAGTTCAACAATCCACTGAGATGAGGATCGACAATTTAAATCTACGACCAAAATATTTACTGTTGAAATCGTTATGCAACTCTTTGAAATGATGGCCCAGATTAAATATTTTCGTCACTGCTGCACAACTTTCACATATCAAACAATTTGGTTTAGAAGTATTTTGCTAAGTAAACAAAAGTTTCTCTTCACACGCAGTATTAAAATAGCGAATTTCAATATCCAACTTTCCTTTCAATGTTAAAGGCTTATTCATGGATATAGAAAAAATAAAAGTTTTGAAATGACCTGTGGCCTCAAAATTGAAGAAAGTTTTCAAATTTCTAAACGTCTTGCTCTGCTGTTTAAATCAACTGGCCCATGGAAGCAGAGTGTCGCTAACGCTTTCGCATATCGCGCCAAAACAAGGCAACTAAAGCCATTGATCTCGCCCCGTGACTAAGTTGTTTAACGCATCGCTATATTGGTGTCAGGCAGTGATTGGTTCAGTAAGGTATGAGTAGAGTATTTTCGGATTTTGATAAGGTTCCTGAAGGCGACATTATTATTTTTCAAATTCTTAAGTTTTTCAAGAAGTCTTTGTATGCTACGGAATTCATCTATAGTATGTTGAAGATAGCACCGTTGTTAAATTTGGTTACAACAAAAGCGGGCATTGTTCAGTTCATAATTCATAGGATTACACCGAATGAGCGGACCTTAGAGGTCCGCAATCTTAGCGTGATGATTCAGCTTAGCGTGATGAAGCACCATTGTAATTAGGCTCGAGAGTGTGCAGGCGTGAGTGGCAGATGGCGTAGCGGTCGGTATGAGCGTAGATTTCACTCTATCAGCCATCTGTGAATGGTCAGGGTGGACACTTGTGAGCGGGTCGCACGTCTGATGGTTGATAACGAGGAATCAGGCGCTGTGACAGCTGATCTGACAATCACTCTGTCCTCCCGATCTGCTGTGGCCTTAGGTCGGCTGCTACCAATATGACGCTGAAATCTGCCACTGTCTACCCATTCTTGCCAGCATCTTCTAATCGTCTCATCGCTTCGACCCATATGACGAACGATTCTCCGATTTGTCCAACCTGCCTCTTTCAATTCAATGAAACGGCCTCTTTCAAACTCTGACAGTTGTTCATAATGAGCTTGAATTCTGCGGCGAGGCATTTTTTCGGTCGTTGAAAGGTATCCTAAATCGCAAAGCAACAGAAAATTTGACCATCAGATTGAGAATCGCTTCTTACATACGTCTTCTGAGTGCGCCGTTTCGATGCGTTGTAGCTCCCGCTATTCATTCATTGGACACCAAATTTTAATCATTTTCATGTTCGGTGCAAATGCCTTTTCATACGAAATGTCATTACTTTTTTAATAACTTTATCTACATTTCTGATTTTGCTACCTGAATTTTGTCTTTCTTGAGGTATGATTTGTAGGTTTTGGTAATATTTTGACTATTATGAACTTTGTTGTGATTTTTCAATTAATTGGTTTTATTATTTAATTAAATTCACCCTTTTTATGCATACTTGGATATTTTAATGTTATACTTAGAGCAATTTAAAGAATTTCTTTTTTACTTTAAAACTTTTAGTATTCTTTAATATTTAGTTTAATTTATTAATTTAGCTTTATTGTCTCTTTTTTATTATATTTAGATATATTTAGCAATATGTTTAATTTTGGTAATAATAGCATTTCTTACTAATTTAAATATAATTTTTAAAATTGGTTATTTATTTTTGTTACATTATTGTAATTTATTATTGATTTATGTTTATTATATATATATATATATATATATATATATATATAT
>BMAW01129901.1:0-13186 GCA_019974015.1 Nephila pilipes | reverse complement strand
CATAGGATTAACATTACATCCACGAAATCAAAATGGCGGCTAGACGGGAGCCTTAAGACCACTCTCTCTGCGTAATTCAATATATCATCTATAGATGGCGCCACGTTACTACACAAGCCACGTTACTAAAAAAATTATTGAAATATTAGTTAAAACTTGTCGCAATTGTCTAAATATTGCATTGTTAGGCGAATAAGAACGATTCCCAAAGTTTCAAAGGTCTAGCTTCATGGGAAGTTGGTTAAATTAACGATCGAAAGTTTGATGACACACTCACATCAAGTGAAATACAGAAAAACGTTGCAAAATAACGCCGATGTCATTGAACGTATCTTGCCTTCACTTACTGTTGAGGGTGAGTTTTGTTCGACTTTTTTAAGTCACATTCGAACGTATATGGTGACTGTACCGAATGGCTTCAATTATCTGGACCAACCCACTCGCCTTTTAGCTTCAAACGGTGTGGAAGAGCGGAAACATTAGCACAAGTTAAAATGAAATTAGCAAAGCCAGTTAAAAAAAAAATTCTCCTTCATTGTTTTTGTTCTAAGCAGAGGTCTTCAACCTGTGTTCTGCGTAACCTTAGGGTTCCCTGGAACTTTGAGAGAGGTTCCGCAAGTGATCACTATTTGCTTAATCAAAGCGTCAAAATTTTAATTTTTATAAAAAAAAATTGAATCTTTAAAGGCAGATTGATTGTAAAAGTAAATATAAACAAAACATTTCATGGATAAAATAAAGTATTAAATTCTGTACAAGTCATTTGCTTCAAAAACATTAATCGAGCCGCAATAGGTCACATATTAATTTCCTTTCTTTAGCACAGAAGAAGAAACGCCCTCTTATTTCACTATTTTCTAGGTATAAAGTACAATAGACGCCATTCTTTTAAAATTGAAATTCTGGACAGATTGCCTTTTGAAAATTAATATTGAATGCTTTCCTAATTTGCATAATATTTTAGTAGACGGTAACGCTATTCCAGATCAAAATGTAAAAATTAGTTTGGTCAGTTTGCAAAAAAAATTTCTTGAATATTTTCCTGTTCAAAAAGGACAGTTATCTTGGATCCGAAATCCTTCTCAAGACTGTGACACCTCCAAACTCCCCATAAAAGAAAGAGAACAACAAATTGATACATCGACAGACACTCAATTATTTGGCACGTTTCAGAAAGTCATAAGTGCGCCAATTATGGCATCCAAGCAGATTCCGCAAAGCGCGTTTAGCATTTTTGTGCATGATAACTATATGTTATAGATTGAGACGATTTTGTAGGTCTAAATGTGAATACATGAGAGAGAGAGCTATTCACCCATTATTTTTGAATCTGCTTGCCTGTCTCCGAAGATGACTACGCATTTGTATTATTATCTGGGACAATGAGGACCCCTTAGATTTCTGCATATAATCCCGTACTATCGAATCAAGAGTTCTGTTAACCTCATCCTGTCTGTTAAAGACAGTCACGCGCAAGCGTACAAGCGAGTGTTTATTTCGTTTTTATGTCATAATTGATAACTCATTTTATTTATTTGCACTTTATACTACTCTAGCAATAAAGGATATGTGATTAAAAACAGGTAAGCTGATACAGAAAATAGTTTAATTAAACCGTGTGTAAAATATGTAGTTCCTACCATGATTGGGAAGAACATGCTAAATTAATTGCGCTACTTCTGGTGATAATTAATCATGCTGTTAGAATCAGAGAGTGTCAGGTGATTCAGGATTGAATCAATGCGTTAGCGGTGTAATGAATACATAAAATTTTAGTTTTACCTGGATTGGTGATGATAGGCCAAAGTTGAATGTGATGCAGAACGGGAGTTGGAATCCCTCAAAACTTAAAGGCGTTTAGAAACAAATCATCCAACTGCAGCGATAAAATGTTGGTGTTTATAAAGATGTAATGAGTTGAAGAATGATCTTTGGTAAGCGATAATGATTATGCTTTTGGAAGCATAGCATAGTGTCTCAGTTATCTATTATTTACAGGATGAAGCTCATACGAGATTTGCAAAAAGCTTAATTAAACCGTGTGTAAAATATGTAGTTCCTACCATGATTGGGAAGAACATGCTAAATTAATTGATTGCATCCCCCCTTTCGGATACTACAATTACAAGCGTGTTAAAGATATGTTTAATTTTTTTCGAAAATGAACTCATAAGACGTTTGAAACCTGCTCATGGATTTACTCTTCAACTTGACGAAACTACAGTTACAGTTAGATTATAGCTCTTTCTTGTTTTTATGAGATATATGCACTGAAAGGTTGTTCAAGAAGATGTGCTAATTTTCAAAAGTATACCAACTAGAATAACTCCAGAAGAAAATTTTTAATTTTGGAAATTCATACTTCAAAAAGTATGATATATCTTTATATTCACGCCATCTACCGATGGAGCTAAGGCAATGCTTGGAAAACTGAACGGCGTAGTTGCACGCAAGGAGAAAAATCCTCATATAAGGAGTATTTCTTGTTGTCTCCATCGACAAGTTGCAGTGAAGATGACAGAAGTGCTTAAGAAAGTAATAAATGATTAATGTTAAAATTATAAATTTTATCAAATCAAGGCCATTGAATTCAAGACTTTTCAATTCATTGTGTGAAAGTTTGGGAAAATTACATAAAACACTACTGCTGAACACGGAAGTCCATTAGTTATCTCGTGGAACAATATTGACAAGATTTTGCGAATTAAAAGATGAAATAAGAATTTTCTTATCTGAACAGGCACCTCTCAATTAGCTCAAAAATTAAATGATCCAGTTTGCATTCAGAAAATTGTGTATTTGGCAGATATTTTTACCTATTTCAATAACGAACAAGTATCAGCATTTTCAAGGTACAAAGTAAAATGGACGCCATTATTTTAAATTGAAATTTTGTGTAGATTACATTTTGAAAGATAATATTGAATGATTTCCTAATTTGCATAATATTTTAGCAGACGGTTACGCTAACCTTGATAGATATGTAAAAAGGAGTTTAGTCCAACATTTATAAAATCAGCAAAAAATATTTCTTGAATATTTTCCTGTTCAAATAGGAAAATTATCCAAAATCTTTTTAAGAGTGTGACACCTTCAAATCACTAATAAAAGAAAGAGAACGACAAATTGATGTATCGACTGACACTCAATTGAAGCTAAAATTTAGTCAAGTTCATATTATGCATTTTTGGATTAACATTAGAGAAGAATATCCTGAAATTGCTAAAAGAGCGTGAAACATCTAATGTCATTTGTTTCGACCTATGTGTGCGAAAAATCTTTCTCTTTGCATGCTGCGACAGTAACAAAATACATAAACAGATTAGATGCTGAAGATGACATTAGGTTGCAGATTTCAACCATTATTCCAGACAAAAAAATACTTTGCAATAAAAAAATTCATAGCAAAGTCATTAATTTTTTTTTCCTCTTCGCATTCATTTGTTATAATTTAAAATATTGTTGCTTTTGTTTGTTATTCATATAATATAGTTCAGAAGCCCCATTTGCTACCTTACTATTCATTATCTTATTGAGATGTTTGCATTGTGATAAATTTTGTTTAAATTGTGATTTTATCTGCTTTTTGATTAAGGTGACTGCCTACCTTCGAGACCAAAATTTTTAAAAAAACTAATTTTTGCACATTTTTTTGTGTTGTTAGTATAAATAGTACATAAAAATAAGAAAACACATAAAAAAAATTTAAATAAATATTGTACTTTTTGATAAATTGGTCGTTTTCAAGGAAATTTCAGCATATTTTGACTGAAACGGCTAACACCATATTAAAATTTCTAATGCAGCTACATCACTTTCCTTTGCACACAAAATACATATAACAATTTTCTTCAAAATGAACCAAAATCTAAGTGAAATAATAAAATTTAAAAAATCTACAGGTAATCGCACCTTTTAATATGGACATTTTTGCAATTTTTTCAACTTTATCTTTACATAAACAGTCCTAAATAAAAATATATTCCCCCCTACATCAAAGATTTTGGTCCATTTCATTAAGAATAGAATATAAAACATTCTCAGAAAATTTCAGGACATTATCTCCATTATTTCTTGAGATATCATGTAAATGGTTTCAAATTTGCTTCAAAAACACTATTTTGAGAAAAACACAATTAAAGTTTTATGTTGCAGTGAAAAGCCACTTACCCTATTCAAAATAATCTAAAATTCCCCGGGATGATATGTCAAGCCTTTTTTTTTTTCCTGCTGCAAAATTTTTATTTTCCTCCTAACACGTGCTTTTTTCCTTTGTAATTTTACAAGGAGTAATGAATGTCTTTTTGCATCGGTGATACGTCGAAAATCATACTGCTTCAAAATACGGAGCATATAATTACCGACATTTAGCTGCAACTTATTCATTACCTCAATGAAACCACTGGCACCTTCATTAAACTGAAGAACAGCTAGGTAAGCACCTAATTGCAAAGTTTGCAATTCGGTAAAATGTTGTTTTGGAATAATATTCCAAAGAACACCATTAAAACTTTCATTGGCATTTTGTGTCATGCCATGCAAACACTTTTTTAATAGGGTTTGGTCGCATAATTTCATATAGGTTGGCTTAATTATGTTTATGATATTTTGTGAAAGTCCAGTGGACCCTGAGCTTTTGCGTTTTGAAATTTGCACCAGCTGTCTTTTCCCTGCGGACACTGACCATTCATAGGAAAATCTTTACTAGAATAGCAGTGGTAAAAGGCAGCAATAACTGCACTTTGCATGCTTTCTAAATTGTTTATGTTACTGCGAATAGCAATTCCATAATAATTCTGCAGCTTGTCTATAAAACTATCTGTTAATTTGCCTCTTCCTCCAATTCCTTTCGTAGACTTTTTTAATATCCGCAAGTGACTCCCAACTCTCTTCTGAACATGGCCAATACATTCAAATTTATTGACTGTATTTGAGCCATACATATTTTTAACGGACTCATATCCCTTAGAGTCACCGTCCCCATAATAATCCCTGTACTGTAATTTACGCAGATGTTCCGATCGCTCAAAAATACGATATACTCCTATTGTCTCCATGCTAGAAGCAGAACCCTTGTGATTGCGACAAACATGTGAACCGGGAAAAGCACCTGGAGTATTTGACATTTTATTACATATTCTGCAGAAATGGGACATCATTTCGACATCCAATACTTTTCCAGTATCAATGGATATGCAGCTCACGCAACCATTGTGAGATGAGTAGCCCCGTTTCTGCCAAGTCCCATCCAATGACACTCCGCAGTAACTTATATCTGTTAATGGATTTTCTTTTCGAATTTTATCTGCTGCATTGAGCATGCTTTTCTTAGCAGCTTCAGTTGCAGCGCGTAGAATCTTTAGCTCTTGATTTCTAAAAGCTCTTTTAGACAAAAAAGGCAAGTCTAACATGCTAAACAGTTTATTTCCAGCTGTATAGCCCTTTCCGATGAGTCTTAACGCATATACAAGAAGAGTATTTAAGTTAAATGCATTATTAATCTTTTCAGATGACACAAATACCTTAACAAAATCACAGTTCTTACATTTTATATATGAATTTGAGCATATGCCAAATCTTGAATCCTCTGTCAAGCTGAGGTTATCCTGGAAACAAACAGGGCAACACAAAACTGCAAATACAGATATTAATGTTCTAATATCATATATACGATGGCCAAATAGTTCACTAGAACCTTCAGAATATATATTATCAGAAAAAGTTTGCTTCAAGCCCTCAAGTTTTGAAGCACTTGCTGTTTTCTGCTCATCATTCCTTGCAGTTGAAACTTCATTTTCATGTTGAGCATTGTTCAGTGTCGGTTTCTTAGAGTACTGATTTCTTGAAAATCTTCGTTTCTTTGGGCGGTAATTTTTGCAGTGTCCCATATTTATGTTACTTTGAATAGCTTTTAAGCAAAATTGCAATTAAAAATATAAGTTATTTCAGTAAAAAAAAACAATCAGAAATACGAAAACAAAACACACATTCAAATGTAAACAGAAGCTATTTGTTGCCAATTCTCGGCAACAAATCAATAAACTAAACTGTACAGTAGTGGCTAAACCACTAGAAATATTATTAAAATATTATTTATAATTTAAAAGAAAAAGGAAAATGTAGAAATAGAGTTAAAAAATGCAATTATGTACAACTTCCGGTTACAGAATGCTACTTCCGACTCTCTTTTGCAGCTGACGATGGTTTTTAAAATTGCTATATCTTTATTTCTATTTCACATAAATTAAAAAGGAAAACAGATTTGAGAAGAGAAATGTTGAAACTAAAAGATTATTAAAGAAAAAAAATTGACTCAAGTGGTCAAAAACTGACATTTGTACGTAGGCAGTCATTCAAGAAAATGGTAAGCTCAAAGGGTTCCCCAAAGTGTAAAAAAGTTGAATACAGCTGCCGTAGAGCAGCACTACACCAATGTATTAACTCACTCACACACGTACATGTGCACCTGTACCCGTGTGCTCAAAAAATACCCGTGTTTGGAAATAGATTTTTAGGGATAGTAAATGGGAATGGAGTGACTCACTGAACTGCTGTCCATTGTGCGTTTTTCCTTTTTTCGAAGTCTATGATCCCTCCGCGCCCCAAAATATCGTCGACATAATTTTTCGGCCCATGAGACCATCTTTGCCTTCTTTGGAACGGAATCACCGGAAGCAATCCATTGTTTTGATTGTTGCTTGATTCTCTGTGAGTAATGATGAAACCAGGTCTCATCGATGACAAACACTCGACAATTCTATTCAATCAATTTTTTATTTCTCAGCAAATGGTTCTCATATCAAATATAACAAATAAAATCAGTATCATATTTGTTTTGATGTCATATAACAGATGGAAAGACAATGGTTTTATCAATACCCTCCATCGTCAAAAATTGAAACTTTTTAAACCTTCCCCGTGGACATGTGAGAGTGAATATTTTGTTTAATATGTCTATCTGTGTCTGGAAAGGTAGAATTTTTATTCCTTAGCAGCTATACATTCCGAACTTGACGTAAAATTAACTTTTGTTAGAGTAGAGTACAAATAATGCGAATAAATTTTTTAAAAAATTTGTAGTAAATGTTTATGTTTTTGATTGAAAAAAAATATTTAACTGTATTAAAATCAATTTTGAAAAACTGTGATATTGTTATGATTACTTTCATCAACCTTGAACTAAACTTTTTGAAAAAATATTGTAATAACAACGGAAGAAAGTCAAATGAATTGCTTTGAATGAAGGACCTGTAAACATGTGATAAAATATAGAATGTGTATTTATTTGATAGTGTAGCTCTTCAAACTTTTTCATAAATATATTCAACCATCTACACTTCTACAATGAGTGGAAGAAAAATAGAGCCAATTCTGATGCTATGAAAGTAAATTTTATAATACTTATAACATATGACATTTGTAATGCAATTAGAGGCACAGACTTACTTTCTAGGATATAATGAAATTTCATATTTCTCTTGATATATACTAAAAATGGATATATATATAGAGAGATAGAGACCATAGCTTTGATATTAAAATTTTACTGCTCATTGTGTTGAAGAAAGAACTATTTTTTATCCTTCACATCAGTTTTATTATGAAGCTATGCTTCATGCATGTTTATGACAACTTTTTTCCCTAAAATATATTTCTTTATTGTTGATATCCTATTGCCACTAAAATTTTGAATAATGTGATTTCTATTCAGTCATATCTTCATTCCAGTTTACATATGATTCAAGGTCATTGATAAGAAAATAAAATACTTAATTTTTATATTTGTTTCACTTCAATCCAATAAATAAAAACTGGGGGAAATTTATTATGACATTTTTTTTTTTTTTAATTGAGTAATTTTTTTTTTTAATTGACATAAGTGGAGAAAGCAGGCATCAGACATATTTTGTTCCAATGAAAAATCCAGGAGAAATTTATTATGACGATTGAAAATTAAGTTCGTTACTGGTTAAAGCAGAGATAAAAAAATATATATATATAAGCAAAAACAAGATAAATTTTTAAAAAGTGGTCTGGTACGACATTTATGGGGTATAGAAAACAATAGCCTCTTGGGTGGCAACTGCAATGCAAGCTATAGGAAAGAAAATATGAATCAATAGATATTCATTGTTCCCTATTTAATTTTAATAAACACCTCAAAATCTTTAATGTGTGCCATCTGCCAAACTGTATCAGGTACTTAAAATAAAAAATAATAGCGTATACGTTAATTCATGCAATAATCGATAGATTAATGATAAGAAATTGGTATTATTCATACGATTAATTATTGTGCGCAGTTTGGTGCACCAAAATGATGCTATTGTTAAGATTCCATGACGTCACTTATGAGTGACAGGTCATGTTTGTTGAATGATAACACCAGGAAGAAAAAATAGGTATACCGTAAGCTAAGTATACTTATAAAACATTCTCATAAAAAGAAGTGGTGAAAGTTAAGATTTTTCAAAATTGTGTATGTTTGATTTTAAATTATTTATTCACATAACACTTCATATTAGTTTCCACAGCTGAAACAAGTAAATTTGATTTGTGTCTATTGTACAATTAATAGCCTGTACAATTAATGCATCCTATGAAAGAAAATTCTTGTTTGGGTGTACGTTTGCTAAATTTTAATGGAAAATCATTTTAAAAATCTTTCACAAAATCATTGTGTAGAAACGAATACGAAATGAAGAAATATGCATAGCTTAGAGCAAGTTTTAAGAACATAATAATTCGAATTATCAAACTAGTGAAAGTTACTGAATATGCCTTGCAGTATGGGATACCTAGTCTTCAAATCAAATTTTGAAAAGACTTCTCTCAGCTTAGGCAATCTGTACTTCCGTGTTCATATGCGTAAAATAAAATATAATTCTAATTATCACCTTGAAAATCTTTTATGTGTGCCATTTGCAGAACTACTGAATTAGGTTATGTACTGCCAAATAAAAAATAGTTAGCTAAATATATATATGAAGCCATGCAATGATCGGTCAGAAGAAGAATAAAAAATCGGAATCCAGTTTTAGATTTCCTTATTATTGTGTACCATATCCATAAATCCTCAATAAAAAGTTATCATAGCTATAATCATGACAAGTCACTGAAGAGCGACTGTCATTTCATTGTTGATCCGGTTTTAAAATTATCAAGATTAGTTTGTATTATATAAAATTATGCATAACTATTTAGCTTCATATTTGTGTATGGTTCATTTTAAATTAATTACTCACAAAAGACTGAAATTTCCTATGAAGTTCCTGCGTTGAAACAAGTAAATTTGCTTTAAGCGTATATTGTGAAATTATTAGTCATTATAATCAATACATCCATTGAAAGAAAGCTCTTAATGGACGTAAGTTTTCTAAATTTTTATTGGAAATTTATTTTTGAAAAAAAAAAAGCTTTCACTAAATCATTGTACATATAGGAATACGAAACGAAGAAATATGAATAACTTTCGGGCAAGTTTTAAAAACATACTTTGAAAAGGCTTAAAAATTACAACCGCTGAAAGGGCAGAATGCTTCATAACATAGAGGCGCTGCAGTAGTAACTTTTGACAAGAAAATTGGCTTTCCAAAACGATTACTTAGTCATCCAGCAAAGCTAACAAGCTGTGTCACCCTGGAAATATTTTATTCACAGAAAAGAAATAATGCATGTAAAATAAATAATAATAATCACTTTAATATGACTTAAAAAAAATAAATGTTAATAACGATACATGCAATAAATTGTTCGCACAACTTTGAAAACGCGCTGTCGTCATTGAAAAATAGTACAGAGGCGGCAAAATATTCCTCTTATAGATACGAAATTAAGGAGATGAAATTTTTTATAACTTCTAATTCATAATATTGAAGGAATAAACGAAATCATTCATACAATAATGAAAGAGTATTGTGTGACGACATCTCATTCATAAACAGAACCTCGAAAATTACGGAACTGAAACAGTACTAATGTTTTCTCTTTGTTTCTTGCTTAAAAGTGCTTCCTGCCGAAACATTTAAAATATTTATACCTGGGGAAAGCTTCACGATCCCACAATTAGGAATCTTGAAATGTTGGTTAAACCTACTTCTTGATAGAGGGCGCTATTAAAGTAGAATTTTGTTCATAGATGTCCCAGACATGAAACTGTTTTTACCTGTAGAAATTGATATATTTTAATGTTTTGTAATTAATAGAGACATGTTCTTACACGATATTGCACCACCATCGATGTTTTGATTACTGACAATTTATTTTGGTACAAGGGGTCAACAAAATTATAATGCATCGGAAACCTCCACCACTAAACCTCCCATCTACTCAAAAATAAATAGAAATGAACAAACCCAATTGAATATACATATACCTTTCAGGCTTTAAAAGTTGAAATAATTAATAAAATTCTTTCAGATCCTACCAGGTTTGCTAACGAATCTTCCAAAAATCACAGCCACAAAACGACGCATCAATAATAAAAATCGCGTTTGTAGAAGCAATAATGGAGCAGAAATGCTATGAGGATGATAATTAACTTAAATTGTAATAAATTAGAATTCCTTATTTGTTTCTGGAACGCAAATGGAATACTTTCCCGAATTGTTGAGCTTAGGGAATTTGTAAATAAGCACTCCTCAGATATATTACTTATACAGGAAACACATCTAAAACCACGGAACAATATCTTCATCCCCAATTACACAGCTAATAGAAACTATTGAATCGTTGCAATCGCTTCTTGCGGAACTATGATTTTAGTAAAAAGTTCTCTCAAGTACCATAGCCTGCCAATCCCACCTCTCCAATAGGTTGAAGCAACAATTATCATCCCCAACCCACCGAACCAAAATCCTATCTCCATAGTCTCTCTATACATCCCTTCTTCATCCGATCCAGTTCTTTTCACCTTAGACATAGAAACCTTAATTCAAACCAGCAACATTTGCATTATTTTTGGCGATTTCAATGCGCATCACACTGTTTGGAACTGCTCGTAAAACTGCACAACAGGCAATCAACTTGAACATTTCGCTTATCAACTAGACCTACACATCATTTTTCCTTCGACCCCCACCAGATATGGTTATAACTCAGCTACCACAATTGACCTCTTTAGCACTAATTCGAGAATAGTTCGTTCTGCATCTATTGCTGTTAAATTAAAACGTTCAGCTATTCCATTCTGTTTGAGAGTATACACGTGTGTCCTTTCGGGTTTGTAATATCTTTATTATTCAAAAAACTTTCAAACTCCCTTAAACAGTATTCCATACCGTTATCTGTACGAATATGAATAATTTTGTTAATAGTTAAGCTTTGGGCTCTTTTTTAAATTTTATAGATCTATTAGATACTTCTCATTTCCCCCTCAATAAATAAACGTATACCTTTTTAGAAAAATCATCTGAACTTTAAAAGAATACCCATTTCCGCCTTTCGAAGTTGTTTGGATGAGACCCGCGACATCTAGATGTAAAAGTTCCAAAAGTTTCCGTAATCTAATCTTTCTTATTGGTTTAAATGAAATTCTTTTTGTTTTGCCAACAATACACGGCTCACAATTTAATTCTGGATTTCTTAATGGGGACAATCCTCTAACATTCTGTACAGTCTTCAAAATGTAATCCTTATTAATATGACGTTTATGCCATGATTCAAGACTGTTCTCCGAGGCTAATTGATTTATTTCTTCCTGCTGATAATTACCCTTATTACCCATCTTCGGATAATTAGGAAACACAATAAAGTCCATTGTATTTTTTTTCGAAAACAACTTTCTTCACGCTTTCGAAAAAGTCAATTCGCCCATTCTTCCTTAGAACTCGTCTCAATGCGGTGGCCAGCCATCAAATTATGTCGAAGCTTAGGCCAATATGAAACGTCGGTAAAAGTAACTACTCGAGTCCTTTTGTTTTTGCAATTAAAAGTAATATTTCCTTTTCCGAGAACCTCAAAAATCATCCCTTTAATAGCAGCTTGCAGTATCAAATACCCATGCAGTGTTATCCCCACATTGGCTTCAGCCAAAAAACTGGCATTGGAGTCACCTTTTCGGTTCGACCGATCTTTATTCTTTACACTATAATTTCTCGCAAAATGAACCATTCTCCAATAGTAACAACATCTTACATTTCGTTAATTAGCGGGGGGGTTTTTCTGGATGATTAATTAAATTTCTCTTTTGCTGACCATGTTGCTTATTTTTACTCCTTACAAAATTAGATTTTACACGAATACCCTGCACAGCAAATTAATTATCACTTCTTACAATATCTTGATTACAAAATAATTTTAGGCGAGCTTAATCCGATAACATTTCACTGAGAACATTGTCAGAAATAAACTGAAATTCCTCAAACAGATATATCAACAGAACTATACCTCTATATTCTTCGTGTAGGTGTCTGAGCAGTTGAAATGTCTGTAGCCACCTTAAAATTGGACAGTTTTAACTTCATGAAGGACAATATAGCCTTTTTTTTTATGGCTACTTTCTTGAGATTCTTTCTACAGCGCCATCTAACATTTTAAACAGTTTGATTATCCAGCCGTCATATTTTAGATTGTTTCGGAATACCTTTTTAAAAATTCATCCAGTAAAAGGCTATATTTCATCATTTCGCTTTCCTTACAGAACACTGAGTGTGTAAATGCTTTGTTTCATAAAATTGTAATAAATAAGAAAACGATATCGACGCATCGTGAGTTTTCTTCAAAATACTGCAGAACTCGTTAAGAATAAAATTCTTACGAACTGTGCAGTATTCTTCGTTGGATAGAGTACCAGGGTGGGTTTAACAACCGCTTCTCCTCTGCATGTGCTGAACATGACGTGCGGCGTGAAGACAAAAGGATGAAAAGGGTAGGATTGAGGTAAGAATGGTAGAACTTGGAAAACTAACAGAATCCATAATTCTAGAAAAACTTAAACACTTCTTAACATCTAACAACCCTAATCAATTTGGCTTCACCCCCCAACTCTCTACCCTACACCCACTATTAAAACTAACAGAAATCATATCATCTGGATTCACCAAAAAAAATTCCCCGGTGTAGTCTTCCTAGACATAGCAAAGGCATTTGACAGAGTTTGGCTCGAAGGACTAACATACAAAATGATTCAAGATAATTTTCCCCCACCACTCATTCTACTCATTCACTCATATTGTAACGAACGTTT
>BMAW01129894.1:0-20372 GCA_019974015.1 Nephila pilipes | reverse complement strand
CATGAGTGACTTCTACCGACAATTTCAGCTATTTCACGATAAGATTTTCCCTTCTTAAATAATCTTAATATAAATTTTCTTACATCAATACTAGTCTCTTTCCGAGGAGCCATTTTCCACTTAAAATTACAGCTTTATATTCTCATAACCAACTTCAAAAGACAGAAATAACAGTTGAAAAAGTTTAGGATAAAATTTCCCAAACTTAGATTATTAGTAGCAAGCAAAAAGAAATCAAGTGGTAGTTAAACAAAAATTTCCTTTGTGTATCCTCAATTCTTTGAGGTAAAAATCTGCTTATGTTTATTTGAAATGCCTCTAAAAAATTTTATTTTAGAATTTTGTTGTTGATTTTTCTTTATTTTTACTGTTAATTAAACCTTTTGTTATGTCTAAGAATAAAAATTCGTTTGCACTTCTGGTTAAGGTGTTATTTTGATTGAAAGTTGGATTTATCAAGTAAAAGTAAGGTGTATCATCAATTGTTTGTGCCACTGTATACACATCAAATATCTTATTGTAGAATGAATCCTGTTTTCCAGGATCTCTATCTGGGATTAATAATCATTGATTGTCGAAATCTTCAATGTTATAGAAATTTTAAATCTCACTCCGTTTTCTTCCACTGAAATCGAATTAAAAGGGTAGCGCTTATCACAAATGCCTTCGGTAATTTAACCTTTTGATTGTATGCCTCTGTAATTTAAGAAACGTAATCCTGTATGGAAATTATGTTAACCACTTGGGGATTCTTAAATGTCTGGTATTGAATATCTGGGACGAGACGTGTGCAATTACGCTTACACAAGTGTTACTCCTTTGGAAGGAAAGCGGGAAAATATGAAGTTATTCTAATTGTTGGTCACAATAGCTAAGTGGCCATCCTCGCGGTCTGCAGTAACCAGCGTCTGGGGGTATAGCCGGGTACTCTGACTCTGGGGATTATATCAGTGGACCTTGAGAACTTGCCTCCTTCTGGTAAGTATGGCCATCATGACCCCGAGGCACCCTAGTGATCTTTTTCTTTCCCCTTGGGGTTTTACCGTCTTTGGTAAACACGGGTGACTCCCCCCCACGGGTTACCCTAGTGATCCTTCTCAATGTTTAATCCTCCTTGTCAATCAATTTGTCTTTTCTTCAATTTCTGCACGTCTTGACCACAGTTAAATTTTGTTTGGCGCGGTATAACCTTATCTGGCTCTTGCGCCAATAACGTTTCCATCGAGTCGTGGGTTCAAATCGCAGACCAGCCATGTAGAGTGGTTGATGCATTTTAAATCTCGTGATTCAAAATCATCCCATTGACAAGGTGTGAAAATTTGGAGATGGATGCCAACTAGGTTATACACGGTTCGACGATCAAAATTAAGAGGTCCATCATCAATGTCTCTTCTGTTATTTCGAAGTGCGACGTCAATAAAAAAAATAACAGTCGAATGAAGAATTTGACTTTTTTCCAAATAAACTAATAAAAAAACTTGGATTACTTAGGCGGAAAAGATTTGTTGTACTTTAATGGAGCTAGTGATTTAGTTTAGCTTTTATTAACGTCGTTCTAGAAGCAACACGAGGGCTATTGGCGAAGGAACTCGTAATTTTGAGCCTCGATCAAATGACGGGGACGATACCTGAGCTGGCACCCCCTCTCCTAACATCCACATCACGTTACTGGAGGAATTTGGGTCCTGACAGATTTAACGTGCAACAGCCCTGGTTACACCGTGGGTGTTTCATGGCCAAGGATTGAACCCACGACTGAACGAAAATCGCTGGCCATGAATCCGAAACCATGACTACAAGGCTACCGCGGCCACATGTGACTAGTGAAAGGAGTCTTTATCGGTACATCATGGTAACTTAAGTCTATTCGTAATTCCATGTGAATCTAAAATGATACAATATTTTGGTACCACACGACATGCGTTGAGTCGTAACATACCACGTGATAAATTTATAACTCTAAATTGAATCGTAGTAGGTAAGAGGCGCAGAATTATTCTGTTGCTGAAAACTCTAAAATGAAACTCGTAGGGAAGAATAATAGAAGCTGATGTGTATTGCTACAGAGAACTAGTAGTCCGGGAACTTCTTGTTAATTTGAAGCCTAGGATATCGAATACACTTTTGACAGTGTCGTCTTTCAATTATGAAATTAGTGTTTTAACAGTAGACAAAATTAAACGTCTCGGACACTTTTAAGGTAATTCCTAGCTCTTACACTGTTACAAGAAAATAGTCAATTAATTCGGACTCCTCGGGAATTGTTTTGAAACTCGAGTAAAATAACTGTTCATTCCAATGAACCTTATATTTTACGAAATCTCATTAACCTAGTGTGGTAACCTTACTGTAGAGTCCCAAATTCTGCGATTGGAATCGAATGTTGAATGCATGTCTGGAATCCATGCAGGTAATGGAGAACTTATGCCGTAGTTTTGAAACTGAATTCTATAGGAACCTACGACTGGGATATATTAAGGGGATTGCATGTTAAATGGAAGTAGATCTCAAGCTGTTAACCTTGCTTCAGGGAAATTAAGAATGAGGAACGAGATAGGGTATCGTCATCGTCTGTTAAAGATTTAAAGTTACGAGGAAATTACAAAACAATTGTAAATTTTTGCGGTGGTCTACTATTGTATTAAGGATGCCGTCTATCAACTACTTAGAATTTGTGAACTTAATGTTAATCTAAAGATTTCTAATTTCTTTCGTCGAATCTAGACTGTTATGTTCATATAGAAGCCACGAAATTGATTCAAATGAACTAAAAAGGAAGGTTCCTGTTATATCCAATTAAATCCACAAACCATGATGCTTATGCTTCGAATGAGCTCTATTATAATAGAATACAATAGTCTGGATTTGAATAGGAAAAAGAAAAACTCGTAAAAAAAAAAACCATGTTCACGAATTCGAATTGGTTGGTAGACGATATCTTTATATCTATTGTAAAAATTGATTTTGATTTTAATATTTCAGTCACCAACGGATGACGAATTGAACCAGGAATACATTTTATCGCAAGATATCTCGAGTAAGTAACTTTGAAAGTTAAGATACTTTTGGTTTGAGATGGAATTTTTCAACGGTTATGAAAGTATTTTTAACCATTTCACACTCTAAGATTAAAATCTGATCTAAATGGGAAAATTCTGTATTTCCATTTAACATTTAGTGGGTCTAGTATTGTCAAGTCTCTCCCATGGGATTGGGCTGAGATTGCCTCTTGGATTGACAGTTGGAGTCTATTGAAGACAATCTTTCAAAATGGAGACGGAAGAGTTGTATGTTAATTTGAATAATTCATTCCTCCCATAATTTTCCTACTAGGTTATCCCTTAAATTTCCAACTCCAATGTACCCGAGGGATCTGCATTTCCTCCTGTGGGATTTAGAGCTTTTGTAAATACTGGTAACTCTCTTTTGTGTTGATCTTCATCATCCCATCTTTATTTCTTGGATTAACAATTTTTGATCATAGGTCGGAGCTTTCGTAAGCTGGTATTTGCTTCAGTTTGGCCAAGTAGACTTTCATGGATATTAGATTTAATGATACAATTCAAATGGAGTCATTCACTTGGCACGGTCCAATCATCTGTTTCACTGAAAGCGGTGTTAAATCCTGGCATAATTTTAGACATTGAAGACAATTTTTTTTTACTGAAGACTATAAATGTGGCTTATTTTTATCTGTCCGTAAATTGACGTTTTCATTTATAAACTATACGATTAGGAAAAGTGTAGTGTAAATTCTTTCCGAGTTTTATAACTTATTAACTCCCTAAGAGGAGAACAAAGAAAGTCGAATGTAGGGGAATGTAATATCGAAATGTAGGGTAAAATTCTATGTTAAGTATGCGAAATAGGAAATCCAGTACCCGAGAGAATTTAAAAGTACGCCATATAAACATTTCCCAGCATATATCATAGGGGGGGGGAATCCTGTAATTTGACCCTATTCTTACAATTTGCATTATTGATTAATAACGGAGGTAAAGAATTAATCGATGGCCAAACTCTGTTAGATGTGTAACCTGGATAAGCGGTTTCCGAGAATTTGATGGTGCCCGCGGTGTAAAAATTGTGGCCAATTTGCTTTCATCTAGATTTCATACTGTTCTTGTGTTCGAGTCCCAATGTCACTTAAGACCCACAGTATAGTGATGATGATGTGCGTTAAACCTATCGAGGCTCCCAGTCCTACTAATAGTGTGATGTGGTCGTTTGGAAATAGAGATACCCACTTGGATGTAGTCTTCATAATTTGACTGGGATTAAAGATTGCGATCTCCAATCGTCTTCGTATTGCTTTCAAGTGTCACGTTAATATACAATCTGTATAATTTCCAGTGATATTAATATAAATGTGTGCAAAAATAACCGTTTTATAGCAGACATTCTGTTATCGAAGCTACTTGACTAGAAAAACCTATTGATACAGTTGCATGGATGAAATTCCTTGCATAAAAGTGAACCGCTTTAATTGTATATTGTCTATTGAAATGTGCGTTAAATGCTATTTCAGGAAAATCATTTAGAAGAGCAGCTAGAGACTATGTATGGGCTACGAAAAGAAAGTATCGGAAATGCTATGAATGCGTTCAAGATGTGTGTGCGTATCTAAGAAGGAAAACTGATAATATAAGAAATAGTGGTAAGTAGGAAAATGTGATTTCCGAAATTTCTAACCGATATGTTTACAAGACAAAACTTCTCAACATAAGCCATTTCAAGTTCGTCAAATAGAACAAACAGTTTAGAAAGTGTTTTTTTCTGCTTTATACATTATCTGCTGGTTGTACATCGATAACAATGAGTAGGATTGCCAAACTATATGTGTTAATAACGGGTCTTAATAACAAATGTAATTTTATAAAATACTTGCAAGTTTTGTGTAATATATATTCGACAGAAAGAGGGAGTTCTTATTCAGTTATCTTCAAAAAAGAGAAATTAATTTAAATTTGACTGCAAATATATAACTATTCAAAAAATTGTACATGAAAATTGTTCCTTATAATATAAAGATGGGGGAGGAGCAAGAAGTTTATTAAAGTACGTGCAAATGTTATGCATCTAATTATAAGAATGCTGAATGAAAGTTTAGGTACGCAAATGATAAGTTCTACTCTTTATACCAGAAATTCCACTTTGTTTATTTCAACATGGTTCTCTTATCCTAGTTAAGCTAAAATATTAATCACGGTTCATAAAACTGTTGTCTGTTAATGGTACCAGGGCATGTGGTAAAAGTAAAATACCGAATACAGAACAGTTCCTCTTCGTGACCCTAGTTGTCAAGGTCGTGGACTCGCAGCTGGCGGTTTTCGTTCAGTCGCGGGTTCGATCCTTGGCCGCCAAAGACCCACCGTGTAGCCGGGGCCGATGCACGTTAAATCTTTTCGGGGCCCAAAGTCCTCCCGTTGGTGTGGTATGGATGTTAGGAGAGGGAGATGCCAGCTCAGGTGTCGTCCTCGTCACTTGACCGTGGTTCAAAATTACAATTACGAGTCTGTCGCCAATAGCCCTCGTGTTGCTTCTAGTGCGACGTTAATAAAAACTAAACTAATCCTCTTCGTGACATTTATTTTAAACGTTCGTAGAAGTTGGGAAATTTAAGTGACTAATGATATTTTAATCATCTTATTGAACTAGAAAAGTATTTTTAGTAAAAGTTTTTCAATTTGAATTGAACATGGACATAATTTTTTAGAAGTAGTTGCATATAAATACCATTTTCAAAAGTAATATTCCATAAATATCAAAATATTTTACTTCACAAATAGAAAGAAATATGGAAAATATGGTGAACAAGCTTTAATTGATATTACGGTATATTTTCGTTGAGAAAAAAAACTGATGAACTTCATAATTTTGGAGGTTTTTCTATATAATTTTTTTCTTAAAATTTGGGTGTTACTTGGAAAAAATAATTTAGGTTCACTGTATGAATAAGTTTTTAGGCGTATAAAATTTTAAGACTATAATAAGTCAATTTTCTTTAAAATTGTAACCAAGTGCAAATGTATCTAGCAGATCTGTTCCGTATTCAACTAGGAGGAGGGAAAAACTTTTTGACATAAAATTACTCTTATACTTCTGTAAAATGCTTAAGGTATCCGTACACCTTAAAAACGCCATTTTTGTCAAAATTTTCAATTTTCTGATTTTAATATCAGTTTAAAATTTAAACATTTTTTTTTTCTATCTATTAGTGATTGAGTTTTTATTATACCTTATTTAGAACTTAAGTTACAGGGATTTGAATTTTATTCGGTAGCTAATAATCTAGAGCCTAGACTTATTTCATTGTTAGTTATGTGTCGTTCATTTGATATAGGGCCGAGGCAGCCTAGTGGTCAAGGTCGTGGACTCGGGGCCTGCGGTATTCGTTCAGTCGCGGGTTCGATCCTTGGCCACCAAAGACCCGCCGTGTAGCCGGGGCCAATGCACGTTAAATCTTTTTGGGGCCCAAAGTTCTCCCGTTGGTGTGGTATGGATGTTAGGAGAGGGAAGTGCCGGCTCAG
Organism: Nephila pilipes; assembly: GCA_019974015.1. NCBI lineage: Eukaryota > Metazoa > Arthropoda > Arachnida > Araneae > Nephilidae > Nephila > Nephila pilipes. The sequence goes on along the minus strand of BMAW01129894.1, from coordinate 13,842 downwards.
GTGTCGTCCTCGTCACTTGACCGTGGTTCAAAATTACGAGGTCCGTCGCCAATAGCCCTCGTGTTGAATCTAGTGCGACGTTAATAAAAACTAACTTAACTAAAACATCTTGGTATAAAAAATCCATCGTATACTTAAATTAATGGGAAGAGTTGCATATTAATTGGAAATTGAGCTCAATTGCTCTTGAGTAGTTAGGACTGGCAGATAGAAATTTGAAGTTCCCGCTCTAATTACATCCTCATCACTCGACCTCGATTCAAAACAGCAAACCTCAACATTATCTTTATTATATTAAATAGTACCAGTCTCGCGTTTTTTTTACTTTTTTGGCTTTAACCTGAACCAATCGACTGTCTAACTCTTTTGAAGATAAGTTCTTACTCATTTTAATGAGTTTTCTTCTGATCACAATGTAACTTTGTCTTGGTTAAAACTTTAAAAGCTTTTCTCACATTTTAAAGCGCTCAATTGAGCTGAAATTTTCTTTCCACGAGATTGTTTTGGATGACGATATGATAATTTAACTGTATTTAATAAAAATTAAATGATTAAAATTGTTTAAAGAATTAAATTTTTCACCAAGTTTGTCATCATATGGTAGCCAAATCCATTGCCAAGGTAAAGGGTTCATTGCTTAAACTCTTTTGTCGACTAGTGACGTCTCTGTAAATCTTTTCCTTTTGCATGAGCAACGTTGAAGGGAAATTTCAGCTTGTGTTTGTAATACTGCTCTTCGTCTTCAAGGCGGACGAATGTTTCAGAAAATGAATGTTACTCACAGGCAGATGTTACTTAAAATTTAAGGTATAAAAAAATTATGCTACGCAAGGTGCGAAGTTTGGAAGAAAACCCATGTTTAAAACTAGCTTTTTAGCTGTGTTATTATCCAAGAGATCAAATGAATGAAGGGGGGGGGAACTGGTTTAATTGAATTAACTGGATTTGGTAGGTAATAAATTGTGTTGCCAACGAAGGGGAGGTTAAGCTTCTTCCCTAAGATTCGAATTTGATGTAATGATGAAGACTCCTGCATGCAAGACTCAATTATGCTTAGGAATCATTGCTTGGAGTTTTTAAAACGTTTTTCTGAATTTCACTTGGTGTGTGTGTCATCAAATTTTCGATCGTTAATTTAACCAACTTCCCATCAAGCTAGAACTCTGAAACCTTGAGAATCGTTCTCACTCGCCTAACAATGCGATATTTAGACATTTGCGACAAGTTTTAGCTAGTATTTTCTTCAATAATGCAGTTTATCCCAACCACTTGGCGCGATTTCAAAAATTGGCACCAAACTTGGCGATATTTTTGTTTGGCTGAACGTTAAGTCCGTAAAACGGACCAGGGTAGCTACATTTGGCAAAATACTGCCAAATATTTCTTGTCGCCAAGAGGGATTGGGTTAAACTGCATTCCAACCATTAATTTACCGGATGAATTAATTAATTTTAGTTAGTTTTTACGTTTTTATGTATTTCACTTGGAGTGTGTCTGTGTGCGCATCAGTGTGTCATCAAATTTTCTATCATTAATTTAACCAACTTCCCATCAAGTTAGAGCTCTGAAATTTTGGGAACCGTTCTTACTTGTCTAACAATGCAATATTTAGATATTTGCGATCAGTTTTAACTAATATTTCAATACTTTTCTTTAATAAACTTTACCATCATATAAAAACGTTGTTTTTAAAAACGTTGGTTTTTATCTCGAATTATTCAGCTTCGTATAGGTCGAAATAGCGTAATGAGTCAATATTGAGAATCTAGAGACTAAATATAGTTTACCTGAACACATTTCTAATACTTGGTTCCTTTTCAGGATATTTTTCTGTTATTCCATTTATTCTGCTTTTACTACCCGGTTCAGCAGTTTACATGGGTAAGTGCCAAATTAAGATTACATTCTCAAAATGCTATTGTACGAAATGTTCTCTACTTCATTGACTACATTTGGATTAATTCTGTATTCATCAAAGTATTCAATATGTAGTGGTTTGAATTTTTTAATATAATTTTTCTTTTAAAATTGCATGTGTTTCAGGTGTGGCGAATATATATCGATGTCCCGGAAGTCCCGAAACACCAATTCAAGTGACCATACTGGGATTACTAGGCTGCCTTGTCCTTATTCTTCGCGTAGTAAATCTAATATTAAGAGCAAACGGGAATGTATCTAGTGAACCATTATTAATAGTAATAACTGCCTCGTCTTCAATAGCAATATTCTCATTTCTCATGGCAGGTAAGAGCTCACAATCAGTTTCGAATTTGATGCATTGTAACTTAATCGTAATCTTATCGGGCCTCGATTAAGAATAATGGCGCTCGTTAGTTCAGCTTTAAGAGAAAGCAGGATGTTCGAGAAAAAATGAAACTCCGAAATTGACTTTTATTATTGTGACATTTGTTTTTAAAATTCTTCATTAAGCTAAGTATGTGTCCAATGATATTTTAATAATTTTATTGAACTAGTAAAGTCTTTTGGTCAAACGTTTTTCTTTCTCTGAGTTTGTGGCGGCTCTCTTCAACAACGGTAGAAGTTAAAACGCTTTACTTGACCAGCCAGAAAATGTCTTTTCAGCCTGGTTGATAGGGGCGCATTTTTTTGACTTACTGGTCCAGGGTTCGAAACAACGCCACCTCATCAAGGTCAGCAATCAACTCTTTCCCCCCTCTTCGGAACCGGAAAATCGCGGTGACCACACTGAACAAGCTAGTTAGTGGTCCCCCTTGCATCTGGACAAGGTCATTATTAAAGACATCTGGACTCGTGAGAAAGGGGGAAAAAATTCCGTTTCTCATGAACTACTACCTGATAGTCAGATTCTCCTGGGAACCGAGAACACCCACACATCATGTGTCCAGTTTAGCAGGTGGCAATTCTTACCCCGGTTGGAGTGCTATTGACCAATAAAGGATTTATCTATTTCAGTTATCCAACCAAAACAAAGAAATATGTCCCGTAGTTTTAGAAGAGGCGTGGTCAATTCCCTTAGTCCAAAAATTTCCAAAGAGAAGAGACGTTCAGAGCTCTACAAAACGTCCACTAGAACATCACGTCCGAGGACATTCCAATACTTTTTTAGCGTGCGACATGCACCCCACAATGTGTAGAAAGTGGAAGTGCGACATGTACTTTATTTTGTAAATATCAACTTTAGTATTTTAAATAACCGAAATTAAAATAGTGTAGATAATTATCGAAGTATCGCATGTTTTTTTATGCGACGCAACCAATTGAACCAGAACGCCACAAGTTAATATGGGCATGATTTTTAAGATATAATTACATTTAGGTACTATTTTTCAAAATGTTCCGTAAATATACTAAAATAGTTTATTTTTCATAAAGAAGTTAGTGGATGAAACTTCAATATGTCAAACTTCAAATTCACTATTTTTGCATTGAAAAATGCAAAAATAGTGAACAAATTATCCAATAATATTAATGTACATTTTCTTTGAAAATTTTTTGCAGAACATTGTAATTTTGAACATTTTAGTTTTTTTTTCCACATACAAAATAATTTTTTTTGTAACTTTAGTGTTAGTGATTCTAAAATATTTCTCAAACTATGCATAAGTGACCTTTATAGAAGCACAAAAGAATTTGGAACCATATTGTATTATTTTCTTTAAAATGGTGCCTAATTACAAATATATTTAGCAAATCATGCCCATATTCAAAAAGGTAATAAACCATTTTCTAAAATTTTTTATAGTTCTATAGCAGGATCAAAGTATCATTACTAGGCACACAAAAAGGTTTAAGCTCTACACTAGTTTGAAAAGATGTATCATAAAAACAAGGAGTCTTGATTATAGTATTCCACAATTCTCCACATACTCTAGTACCCTTTTTACAGCGCTGTTCAAACCTTTTTAAAATTAACTTAAAATTAATTTCTGTACAGCTATTTTGAGACTCGTAGATAAAATATTTCGACGACAATATAAATCTCGAGCGCTCTAATAATTGCTTCGATGAAGTTATATCGGAAATAATTGCACAAGTCAGTTTTAATGAGATCAAATGAATAATGAGAAGTGTGCAGGAGTTTCTTGCTAACTAAAAACTTCCCATTTCGCTAGAAAATACAATAACTTAATTCTACGTTTGGAAGCATTTCTTAAACTTTTTGCACTAATTGTTTTGGAGAACTAATTTTGGAAATAAGACTTCATATTTATAGATCGTGATTAAAATCACTGGGAATTTGATAACATTTCTGATGAGCCGAATATTCGTCTGTGATATTGCCTTCTATGTAATAGGTCCATTCTTTGTAGCTTTTAATTGAGAGAAGGAATTCTTCAGATTGTTCCTCGAGCCAACTAAATGTTCCCAGATAAAAACAAAAAATCTCGTCCAATAATAAAAACTGATTAAAATCCTGCAATTATGAGTTTTATAAAAGCTCTCATTGCCGCATATGACACGACTTCAAACGGTGGTTTTTGAAACAGCTACAAATTTATTTTGCCCAGTAAAAACACAATTTTATTAAGTTCAAATTTAAATTATTTAAAATCGTATTTAGCATCGTATTGCAAGTATTAATAGAATGAAGTGACGTTCTCAATATGACCACCGGGGAATTTATTTCGCTACCTACCATTTGGGAAATCCTGTCTGAGGCAATACTTTCGAGGCACCTTAGTGATCTTTTTCTTTCCCTTGGGGTTTACCGTCTTTGGTAAACACGGGTAATGCACTCCCGGGATACTCTGGAGATCCTTCTCTATTTTCGACCCTCATTCTTGTCAACCACTTTCTTTTTTTTTCAACTTCACGTCTAGACGACAGTTTAATCTCGTTCGGCGCAGCATAGCCATATTTGGCTCTTGCGCCAATAAATTTTACATTTACTCGCTCACTTACTGAGGCAATACTTGAGAAACAAAGTAATCGTCAACCGTAGCATTTCTTGTAATTTTCTACTCTTTGCTAAACAGCATTTACATTCTTCCGACTAAAACTAATTTGTTGGTAAATTTGCGTCTGTTATATTTCGTTTCAGAATTGGTGAAATATGGGGCCAAAAAAATACTATTTGTGAACTGAAACGCTTCTTCAAGGGAAAACCAGAATGCTATTTCGAAAATTATCCAAACACCTTGAATAATCATTCATTATATAAAGTTTAAATCGGATGAAATTATGAAAATAAACCTAGAAGAGGCCGGCTACACACTATCTGAAGCTGGTTAAATATGGATTACATGAGAAGTTAAAACTGAGAGGGAGAGATCCTAAAGTTTATTAATCTAAATTAGCAAAAATTAAAAAAGGTTGCATGATTATTAACATCGCTCAAAAGATACGAAATACTTGATGAGAACAATACGATTTCCATGCACAGTCTGTCCGGAAGAAATCTATATTCAAGAAAAACAGGCTGGTTAGATTGGAGTTTGCTATAAGACGCCTTAATAAAAGTCTAAATTCCTAGATAGATGTTGTATTTGCAGATAATTCTAATTAAATCTTTGAAGTCGCGGCACGGTTTCAGTGTATAGAAGGCCAGGTGCAGATTTTGAGGATAGAAATATGCCAACCGTCAATCACGGTGATAGAGAAGGAATGCTATGAGGATGTATAAAATTTCAAGAGCGGAAAGGTGGTTGTATTAGAAGGTTTAAAGACCCCAAATTCATGTATTAATATTCTGAAAGGAAATTTGCGTCAAAGGGCAGAAAATTTTCTTTTGAACAAACTAATAACTTTCCAGGATAATGATCCAAAACATTTGGTCCTAAATACTCTACTTTAGTTGCTGCACAACTGCCCAATAGCTACTAAAACTACCACTCAATATCCTGATTTAATCCCTCAAAAATAATGGAATCATTCAGAAAAAATGGATATTTCTACTGCAGTATTCTATCAAAATGTAAAAGCAGGTAATGTTAATCAAATAATAGCCATGATTCTGAGGCACCCAAGTGATCTTTTTTCTTTCCAATGGTATTTACTGTCTATGGTAATCACGGGTGACGCGCTCCCGCGTTACCCTAGTGATCCTTCTCTATTTTCGACCCTCCTTCTTGTCAACCAATTTCAGTACTTTCTTCAATATCTTCTCGTCTAGACCACAGTTAAATCTTGTTTGGCGCAGCATAGCCATATTTTCAAGATAAACTTTGCGCCAATAAACTTTGCTTTCTCACTTGACCCTTGCCGATAATTATTTCATTGTTTTAACGTTTAGATCACAGATTTACCTTGTTTCTCGCAGTATGGCCACATCTGGCTCTTGCGCCAATAAAACTTCACTATCATCATCAAATCAAAGAATGGCAAGAATTCTATCATTTCACATTACAATTAATCAAATATATTAAAAGATGTTGCTTTCCCTTTACGGCGAATCACAAAGCGTTGCACTTACATGTTATAAAAAAAGTATAATTTACTGATGCTTTTTATTTAATAATTACAGGTCATTATAGATCTTTATTGCTTTAAATAGTATATTAAATGTTAGCTACAACATAAAGAATATACAGATGAAGGACAAAATAATACGAACACCTGAGAAAAGGTATGACGTTTTTCACACATGCAGTACAGCCGCGCCACCTGCAACAGAAGTCTGCCACCTAATGAGCGTGAAGAGGAAGGTATAGGTCTCTCAACAGCAGTCACCTACGTTTGCATGCGTCTATCGAACTGTCAATGATAAGTTGAAATGTCAGACCTGTCAAAGTTCCAAAAATGAATGATTGTTGGAGCGCGTTTAAGTGGAGCATCAGTTACGGAAGCAGCAAACCTTTTGGGGTTCGCAAGGAGTACGTTATCAGTAGTTATGTCAGCGTACATGAAAGAGGGTAAGACGACGTATTCAAAGCAGTGGCTGAAAGTCAAAGCTTGCTGATAGGGATAAACGGGTCTTGAAAGGCATAGTAGCCCGAAAACACAAGCAATTGTTATCCGAGATAACATTCGGAATGAACAGTCATCTCCAGAACTCCGTTTCAACAAAAACTGTCAAAAGGGAACTTGATGCTGCGAACATTTATGGCTGAGAGGCAATTCGTAAACACTTGGTGACAGCAACTAATGCTTTCGCCAATGGTGCAGCGATCACAAAGGCTGGTCCCCACAGCATTCGCAATAGGTAATACGGTCGGATAAATCGTCATTCACCCTATTTCAGACGACCGGACGCGTTTATGTCTGGAGAATGCCCAGAGAAACGTTTAATCCTGAATGCCTCTTGCCGACTGTGAAATGTGGGGATGGCTCCATAATGGTCTAGGGTGTGATATCTTAGTGTGGGCTTGGACCACTTGTTGTTCTGCATGGGAGAATCATATCTAAGCATTCTAGGGGATCATGTTCATCCTTTTGTCCAGACTGTATTCCCTGAAGAGCTACCGCTTTTCCAATACGGCAACGCCCCTATCCACACTGCTAGGTGTGCTCAAGCATGGTTCGAAGAGCATGACGATGAAGTTGAACATCTTGCCTCTGCCCCTCCTTCTCCGGACTTGAATATTTTTGAGTATTTATTGGAATATTTAAGTCCACACTTCTTTCCCGATTTCCATCTCCATCCAGCCTTTCGGAATTGGAGACCGTTCTGCAGAAGGAAAGGCTTAAAATTCCTTTAAATATTGTCCACGACCTTTATGCATCTGTCCCAAATCGCATTAAATCTAAACTTCAGTCAAAAGGTGGTCCAACTCCCTATTAATTTTCCCAGATGTTCGTATAATTTTGTCCTCCATCTGTATATTATATGTAAGCTAGATTTTAGCATTTGAAATGAATCTATTTTTTTATACATTTTATTAAAGACGTGAATGAACTTAAAATTACATGCCTGTCGAATACTTACATTCACTATTGTGTGTATTGGCTTGAGTATTTTTAAGTGTCTAATTAAGAAAGAAAATTTAAATTTAAGTAAACATATTATTAACATATTAACCCTGTCTTGAAAATAAATTCTTTCAAAATTGAGGTTTATTTAAGGACACTGTCACTAAAAAAAGTTTCGAAATCTGTCCTAATACGAAGGTATCTTTTCGTACTAGGCAGATCCAAACTGTGATTTTTTTTATACGTGAAATCATGTGTTCGGAGGATGCGGCAAGAACCCACATTCTAATGTTGGGCGGTTGAGTCAAGCACGTTAATTTGTTAAGCTTTTTTGTACTGTTACTTGCGTTACATTAAGCCTTGCATTTTTGTGAGATGGTTTATTTCTTATGCAAGGTGCAATTGCGCAAGTTTTCTATATATTTCCTCAGTTTCACATCAATGTAACTCTACGGTTATTGCTTGCCCAAGACTACAAATTAATGGAGGAAGCATCTTGCTCATTCTCATGCAGTGGCCGTAATTTTCGGGCTTGGTAAACATTTCTTCAGTGTATGTACTGCGTGTTCACCAAGGTGAATCCTTTTCCCCATTCCTTACTGTTGTCGTTTGTTTTCTATTTTTCATAGCAGGTTACATATCTTGTTGGAAAGGGTGCCTTACTACTTACTACAAATGTCATTATCTGCAATTTCAGATTCCTGAAGTGGCCGCGGTAGCCTAGTGGTCATACTCGTGACCAATGGTTTTCGTCGAGTCGTAGATTCAAGCCTTCCTGCCTCTAAAGGACTGCCGTGTCGCCCGGGGCTGAAGCACGTTAAATCTGTCGTGGCACAAAGTCCTCCTGTTCGGGTGATGTGGAAATTTCGAAAAGGAGTGGCCAGCTCGGGTTTCACCCTTGTCACTTGACCAGGGTTCAAAATTACAAGGACAATCACCATCAATTTTTGGCGAGAAATCGTTATGTCAATGGAATGCTGATTAGTATGCATCCCTAAAAAGAATGGGAAAGTTGGAACTGTTAGAACTATGACTTCACTCTTTATAATTGCATTGTAGAAATTTATATATAATTTTATTTGATCAATGAACTTCTATATCTTGCCCTTTATTATTGAAAATAATTCTCTTTGCCAATAAATGCTGTGTGCGGGGGAGATTTTCTTTCGGGGTCCGGTTTGTAACTCCAGATCCTTTGGGTGAGCTCGGCTCCCTTTGGCACTCTGCTAATAGCCTTCGTGTTGCTTCTCAGTTCGACGTTAATAAAGACCCGTGTGGTGACCGGGGATGACAGAATAGTCTCACTGTAGCTCATGCATGTCGTAAAAGGCGACTAAAATGGGTACCCAGCGTCTGGGGGTATAGCCGGGCACCCTGCCCCTGGGGATTATATCAGGGGACCTCAGGGACTTGCTTCTTCAGGTAAGTACTGGCATCATGACCCCGAGGCACCTTAGTGATCTTTTTCTTTTCCATGGGGTTTACTGTCTTTGGTAAACACGGGTGTCGCACTCCCGGGATACCCTAGCGATCCTTCTCTATTTTCGACCCTCCTTCTTGTCAACCATTTTTACCTTTTTTTTTCAACTTCACGTCTAGACCACAGTTTAATCTTGTTTGGCGCAGCATAGCCATATCTGGCTCTTGCGCCAATAAAATTTACATTCACTCACTCACTCACTCGACGTTAATAAAACTAACCTATCTTATTTCTGAATTCATGTGAAGCTCATTTATTTGCACATTTAAGCTTTTGTCGTGTTCCCGAGTTTGTCACCGACGGTTTTGCGAAACGCGAATTTCTGTTTGAAATGGAACTCGGGCTCCATAAAATTCTACTGTCACTCACTCGCTGTTTGAAATGGAGCCGTTACCACCAGGGCGCGCTCTGCGTTATCGCCAGAAAGGAAAGGTACCTTCCCAAGAGCCATTCTTTTTCTTTGGAACTACTCTTCGAAACAACTCTTAACAGTTCCATTTCGCTGTTGGCTATCTCCCAGCGCAATGTTATTGCGGACAGTATGGGCTGCGCTATTATTAAATAGGAAATCATGCAAAAAAAAAATTTAAACTTTATTAGTAGATAACATTACACAAATTCTCTGGGAAAAGTTACGCTTATCCTAGAGTAAAAAATAATTCTTGTAACTTACTGAGAACTGTAGCTGCTTTAAAGAGGTTGATGAGAACCAACTTTTAAACATACTCTTAAGCAATTAATTCTCGAATTATAAGAAATCTAACGTTTCATATAATGCGACTAAATAGAACAGTATCTTATTGTACTGCATTGCTTTACATGCAACAGTAAATGCATATATATCTGTTAACAACGTTTTTTTCTTCTTTTTCAGAGATTATTACTTTCTTGAACATATCGCCAGACTTCGACTCCTCATCGGTAAATTATTGCAACAAGATTTTCTATGACTACATTTATTACTCGAATATCGCAGCTTTTGTCATAGCGTTAATTATGGTTCTGCTTCATTTTCCCTGCTGCAGTAGGTTCAGATATACCAGCTATATGCCAGTTCCCTTCCAATGATTTGTTGTAATTTTTTACATCAAATGCTACACTATTTAAATAAGAGAATTATTTAAATAAAATTGTTTTTACATATTAGTTTTTTCTTGCTTGAAATATGTTAATTTACAAGTTTCTTACATTCGAAGAACATATCAGCAGTAATCTGATGGCAAGTTTGGTATACGAGTGTTTTTATTAAATCATAACTATTATACTAAGAGATAACCCATGTTTCGACAAAGATGATTTCAAAAGCAGAATACATTTTATGTGCATAATGTTGTAAATTAAAATTCTTTCTCGTGAGTTTAAAACTGTGCCATGTTTTAACCCTTTTAGGGGCGGTGGTATATTTTTATACCACATATTTAGCACCCTAAAAATCTCTCTAAAATACCTTTCTTCCCCACTCATTCCCCAGCGTCTGGGGGTATAGCCGGGCACCCTGCCCCTGGGGATTATATCAGGACACCTCAGGGACTTGCCTTCTTCAGGTAAGTACGGGCATCATGACCCCGAGACACCTTAGTGATCTTTTTCTTTCCCATGGGGTTTACTGTCTTTGGTAAACACGGGTGACGCACTCCCGGGATACCCTAGTGATCCTTCTCTACTTTTGACCCTCCTTCTTGTCAACCATTTTTACCTTTTTTTCAACTTCACGTCTAGACCACAGTTTAATCTTGTTTGGCGCAGCATAGCCATATCTGGGCTCTTGCGCCAAAAACATTTACATTCACTCACTCAAATGGTAGCTAATTGTGTTATTTACTTAAATTAGTTAGCACAACCATAAAGAATGATTATAAAAATTATAGATTAGAATCTAATGAAAGTTCCTAACGTGTCGTTGTTTCATCCCATGCAGAAATGTTTCTGAAATGAAAAATTTAATTTCATTAGCTAACCAATCTACTTGTTTGAAACTTTATGTAAATACTGCTAATTACTAATACGAGTATATATATATAAAGTATTAGTTTCATACTTCAAACTAAGTGGTATAAAATTTATACCGCCTCCCACACAGAGGGTTAGAGAACAACAGATGGCAGCACTAATATTTTCGAATCGGACTCGTATGTGACGGTTCATTTTATTACAATGAAATATAAAGCTTGTCAAATGCCAATGAGGTAAAAATTGGACTTATCCTCCGAAGAAACGAAATTTATATCGGAAAAAAATGTTTTGCAAAGCCACCCAAGGTGCAATTTTTTTTATAGTTATTATTAAATTACTCAGTTAATAAAATAATTAAAAGTAAACGATGAAACTTGGAGAAATGGACAATAGTAAACTTTCCGATATTAAAATTAAAGGAAACGATAAATTGTTAAATTGAATATGCTAAAGAGAAATGTAATTCAAATTAAAACAAAGGATAAATTAAAAAAATTGAATATATATTAGCTACATGCAATTAAAATTAAAGCAAACGAAAAATTATTAAAATGAGTATATTTAAAATAAATGTTATTGAAAATGAAGGAAAGAAAGAAAAAAAATTGAAAAGTGATCTGGTACGCCAAAACGCTTCACCTAAAACAATAGCCTCTTAAAGGCTAATTAAAATTTATCAACGCTGTGCGTGCCCTCGAAAAGACAACAAACAATAGCTCAAGGGGAAAAATAATTTCTCCAAAACCTAAGCTATTGCAAAAAAAATTACCTTTTTTCAACTTTACGTCTAGACCACAGTTTAATCTTGTTTGGCGCAGCATAGCCATATCTGGCTCTTGCGCCAATAAACTTTACATTCACTCACTCACTCACTTTTTGCACTCACTCACTGGATAGAAGTGGTAAAATAACCTTTTACCACTTCTATCCAGTCAACATATGTTTCAGTCCAGATCAATCTTGTATAATGTTTCAGAGATAAAAATGGGTTTTCTTAGAGGAATTATACCATGAAGATCGGTTTCCTCCAGTTTGCGCAGAATAGCTCTTTCACTCAACCTCGCATTGAATTTCCTTTTCTAAACTCATAGGTAATTTTTCCAGTCATTTATGCAGTTTCTTCATTTAGCTGTCATCAGTTTTGGGTGTGTACCTCTATCTGCCTTCACCAGTCTCGCATTTTGGAGTGATTGAGTCTTTAGAGTCTCGACAAACATGTAGGACTTTTATTTATGGCTATATTCCCCTGCCTACTTGTACTTGTTTAATTTCTACATAAATATAATCTTGTGCTGTTTTTTAAATACATTTTAGGTTACAAATAAGTTACTTGCTCTTTTACCCAATTTTAATACGTCCTAAAATCTGTAATGGAAGGCAAGGAAGTTTTTCATGAGTTAACTTAAAGAACACAAAATTCACCCACCTCGATAGCAATCATTTAATACATTTACAGCTTCTTACAGCGATATTCTCAAAAAATGACACTGAATCGCAAGCGTTTTTGCCAATTGGATACATTCGAAATGAAGGATGAGTACATGAGCAAGTTTGAATTATTGTTCATTAACACCGAACTTAAAAGCAGCACGAAGGCCATTACTAGAAACGGACTGTAATTTTGAATATAAATCAAGTGACAAAGATGACACCCGAGTTGGTACCACTTCTTTAAACATCCACGGGTCGGGGTAGCCTAGTGGTCAAGGTCGTGGACTAGCGTCCGGCGGTTTTCCCTCAGTCGCGGGTTCGATCCTTGGCCGCTATGGACCCGCCGTGTAGCCGGGCTGATGCACGTTATATCTGTTCGGGGCCCAAAGACCTCTCGTTGGCGTGGTGTGGATGTTAGGAGAGGGAGGTGCCAGCTCGGGTGTCGTCCTCGTCACTTGACCGTGGTTCAAAATTACGAGGTCCGTCGAAAATAGCCCTCGTGTTGTTTCTAGTGCGACGTTAATAAAAAAAACTAAACTAAACAAATCTTGGAAAAATTGGGGGGGGGGGAAGACAAATTCGCTGAAAAGGAGGGTCGAAAATCGAAAAGGATGGCTAGGGTGGATGTCAGTAAAGACCCGTGTGGTGACCGGGAATGACAGAATAGTCCCATTGTAGCTCAAGAATGTCGTAAAAGGCGACTAAAATGGGTACATAGCGTCTGGGGTATAGCCTGGCACACTGCCCCTGGGGATTATATCAGGGAACCTCGCAGCCTTCAAGTAAGTCCGGGCATCAAGACGAAGAGGCACCCAAGGGATCTTTTTTTTTATTTTAGGGTTTACTGTTTATGCCCTAGCAATCCTTCTCTATTTTCGACCCTCCTTCTTGTCAACCTATTTTTGTCTTTTCTTCCATTTCTTCACGTCTTGACGACAGTTAAATCTTGTTTGGCGCAGCATGGTCATATCTGGTTCTTGCTCCATTAAAAGGCCACGGTAGCCTAGTGGTCAAGGTCGTGGACTAGCGGCCGGCGGTTTTCCTTCAGTCGCGGGTTCGATCCTTGGCCACCAAAGACCCGCCGTGAAACAGGGGCTGATACGTGTTAAATATTTTCGGGGCCCAAAGTCCTCCCAATGGCGTGGTGT
>BMAW01129889.1:0-10863 GCA_019974015.1 Nephila pilipes | reverse complement strand
ATGAATTACTTTTCTGTTTACGAAAAATTCCTTTTGAATAAAATTTGCTTTTGGATGCTCTTTTGTTGCAAAAATTTGAAATTTCTCACCATTTTTTGAGACATTATTCAATGATAATTTCTTTTTTCAAATTACATAATTTGCTTTGATATGATGCAAAAAGATTTGAAATATTTGTGAGTTAATACAAATTATATAGTAAATATTCTTGTACATATATAGATTATATATATAGATGAACAATTTAAATAAAGAAAATGAAAGTACTGTACTGAAAATATTATTGACTAACACTGGATCAAACAAAGGCTTTATAGTAAAACTCATTAAAGCTTAATAAATGCATGAGTGATTTTCAATACTTTTTTCAATATTTTTATTTTTAAATTATAAAGTATGCCATACATTTTGTAATAAAGTATTTTCTTAATTTCCTTAATAGAAACTATTAAATGCTCAGAAAAATCAAAAAATTAGTTATCCTACTATAAATTAATAAATTAAAATTTATATACTCTTCTACATAACAAATGTCTAATAAAAATACAGTCACACAAAATTAATTAGAAGCATACAATTACTTGCATATATTTATTCCTGTAAATGTATAGCACACCTGCCTGTTAGGCGTGCCGCAAAAACAGAATAAGTAACTAAACATGATGTTGCATCCTTGGAGACGATCAATTGCTAATGAGTACTTTAAACAATCCCTTTTAAATTCCTAATCAAACATTCATGAGGATTTCATTAATAAGATAAACCATACAATAGTTTATCTGTAAGATAAGGACTGTAAAACCTCTTTAATTTGATTCCTCAATTAGGCAAACAAACTCAACAAGCTCCGCGTGAAATTAGAGGAGAAAAAACGGTAGTTATAAAAAACGGAATACAGGAGCCCGAATTGCTCAAGGAAATGATTTTGTGTCATTAACACTAACTCCCCTTCTTAAGTAATACCAAATTAAATAAAAGCACCTCCACAAATTGCTGTTAAATTTTACTTTTTTATACAACTTCGTTTACATACCAATAAAGCAGAAAAAAATAATCACCATCTCTGTAGGTCTTAATTGATCTCATTTATGTTTCCCTCAGGCCCCCTGTAAAATGACTCCACGGAGACGTCCAGAAAGAAATTAACGACTCGAAAAAATATTATGGTGGTGGGCAATAATTTATCTTTCATTCTTGTTAATTATTAGGCATTAATAGTCAACATCGAAAAAAAAATTAGAGTGAACTTTGAATTTATGATTAAAGATAAAAAAAAAAGGTATTGGAATACAAGTTTGTCTTTTTTTTCCAGATTTTTTGCTGAATAAATCATTAATGTCACATAACTTTAGTTTAGCTAATCTGTGCTTTGTTTTTACATTCTTGAAGTATATTTAGTCGGTGAATCATCGTTACAGAAATTAATCTTTAATAAGAAATCAAATGTAAATTTATGATTTTTCAAGTGTGCATCTTGTGTGTCCTTGTGTTTTATAAAGCGCATTTCTTACAATTATTCAAAGTGTTACCAAAACTATAAAATAGTTTTGAACAAAGTTCTTTCATAATTTTTGAAAACGTTTATTGTAAATTTAATTGAATAAAATTTAATATTTTTTCTATGTTAACGAAACAACTATTTAAAAATAAATAATTATGTGTACTAAATTAGGTCTAATATAAACAGAATATTTTTATGTATAAATATGCTCTTCGTTTATTGCATCTAACATAGATGAAACTTTAAAAAATTATGTAAGGTACTAAAGATAAAAATTAGAGAGTTTATATAGAAACTCTAATTTATTGAGAAAACAGTTTATTGACGAAAAAATAAAACGTATCAGATACATATATGTCCTTTAGTGTATGGATGAAACAGTTTGTGAATAAATAATTTACTAAGGACAAATTACAAAGAAAGAAATTTACAATATTAAAAATATGTAAAATAATGTATGACTCTTCGGGTAATCAACTCATATAAATTGTTAAATAAATGTTTTAAACTTTAAATTTAATAGATTTTGAATAAAAAATTCAGATGTTTTTAATTATTTGAATTCTTAATATATCACGCTATTTTTATGTATAAATAATAGTTGATATACGCGAAACTGAACAGACACATTGGTAGCCAAAAGAAGATAATTTATTTTATTTAAAGTATACTTTTATTTTTGATTTTCTACCAATGAATTTAATTCTAATAATTTATGAATGAAATTTAAATGTTTTATTAAAATAATTGTACTTATTTTAATACAAAAAAAATAATAAATTCTTAAACTTGTGTCAATCTTAATCTTAATGGAAATATTTGCTTTACATAAGCGACTTTTATCATCAAATTTAAAGTCATAAATTAGTACGTAAACTCAATTTTTTTTAAAAAATTCATTAAATATTTTATATGAATAACAATTCAAGAGTAAAAATATGTTTTTCTTTTCATCAATTTATTTAAAAAAAAATATCGTAAGCGAAAACAATGGTTGCATACGAAACGAAAAGTTTTCACAAAAATAGTTAATCGATAATCATATGAAAATAAGTAGCACCTTAATTTTGAATATTTTCACCATCCCTATAGACAAAATTCTTGTACAAACCTTCTTTCGTTTTACATTTAAATATAAAATTATTGATTTTGTTCTTATAATTTATCATTATACTACAAACTTTTTGTAATAATGTTGTCCATTGAATCTTGCATTTCTTTTGCAAAATATTTCGATAACAAATTTGAATTATCCGTTATTATCGGACAACTTAACTTTTAAATTTCTGTAGCTAATTTTAATTTCTAAAATATAACTGTATTTGTATTCCTATAAGAATAAATTTATTTTGAAATTATGGCGAACATTTCTAAAACTTTTCCACTTGAAAATAACTCAAGAGATTTAAGGCTAGAGATAAAATAGCAAATTATCTGTGAAATTCGTTCGTAAAGAATCGGAAGGATGGAGTGTAATCTTATATGTTTTATACAGGGACTCTCTCATCGCATGTCATTGGAAATTGGAAGTTTACTATAAGTCATTCAAAAATTACATTTATATAATGTAAAAGATTACATTTCCCTTTCCACTAAAACACATTCCTATTCATTAGTTTAAAAGAGAATTTAATATCAAATTGAATTGAATTGAGTATTTCTACTATTAGTACCATTTAAAAAGTCTTGAAAAAATATAAAAAATTTGGAAAATACATCAACTTTTGTTATGAATGTCAATTGTATTTTTCACTAATAATTTTTTAATGTTCACTGTTCATTTTAAACTACAAATATAACAGGAAAGAAGAAAAGACGAAGCCTTTGTCAAGTTTGGTTTCAAAATATTAATTTCTATGTTTCCTTATGTATTTTTGAAAGTGTTGCTCATTGTCTCAGGATATATTCAAACTATAATATCAGTCAGCATTTATTGAACAGTGCAATGCTGTTCAGTACCTGCTCTTCACCAGGCTTCGAATAACTTACTCCGTCTTATCAATATGATTGAGGTGAATCGAACGTGTGCAATATATGCTTCCTTCAGGGATTTATCTTTTAAAAGAAAGTAAGGGCATCGTGATCCCAAAGTACCCTAGTGTTCTTTTTCATTCCTGTGGGATTTACTGTCTCTTGTAAACACTCTCCCTTGGAATATCCAGGTGATACTTTTATATTTTTGACCCTTCCTCTCATTATTTCATCATTATTATTATTTTTCAATCGTATAGATCACTAGTATACTTATTTTGCACAAAATAGCAAATGTGTGGTCTTTACTGTTAATCCACCATTATTCAATCAATATTTGTTATTAAATGTACGTTTGCAGTTCATTTGAATAGTGTACCAATAGATGTGGATTTTCATTAGTTTGATAGTTTGCGTCTTATTTTTGATGCTGTTATTTTTGCCTGGAATTCAAGAATTTTAACTGGCATTTTATAAACAAACATTGCTAATTTAAAACGTGTATTTTCCTTTACATTACGAAACATTGCATATACATAGCTTTCACTATAAGAAAAAAAAATATAATATATATATTATATGGTTTTTCTTGTAGTGATGTAATTGCTGAGGACTTGAAAGAATTCTGAACCTCAAAGTCGAAGGTCTTCTGATGAATAATAAAGTTGATAATTTTAATTAATTTCGATCTCAAAGTCTTTGCCTAGTATGATATAGAGATAATTATGTAAAAATAAATATCACCTTAGGTGTTCTCGTCTTTTGACAATGACTCAAAGTATGCTGTATCTCATAGCTCTCTTTGAATAGTCTTCCATAAGTTAATGAAATCAATCAATCATTATTTATTCAAATAATTTATAATTTTCGTGTTCCTTTTCTAAGATGACCTACATATTATAGGTAACATTCATCATTGAAGGGTTATTTTTAAATGTAACTTTCTTCTCTCAATCACGTCTTTATTTCCTGCATTCTATTACTTACACAATTAACATATACAATAAGTAAAACACTAAATGAAGAGATAATAGTAAAGCTTTCATTTACACATTGGTTTATCATTCAAAACCAGATATTCTCTTAAAAGTTCTTTATTATAAACTCAAAAGAATTTATTCCAAACAAAAATGTTTGGTCACAAAAAAGGAATGACGCTAACAACAAGAGTTGTCCTCTTGAGTCTTTACTGTATGTAAGACTTCTGCAGTATATAGAAGAAAAAATCAAAGTTAATTGAAAAAATAATGAATTTAAACATCATTGTACCGTCCGCAAACCAATCTGTAGTCATTCTTTACTTTGACTTTTTTATGTGTAAACGAGAGTATCGGTTTCAACTCTTAATTGTTCTTAATAAAATGTTTTGATTAATTCGTCGATGAGAAAAAAGGTGATAAAAAGTAGACACTCAATTACATTAAAGTATTGTTCTTTATGCTTTTTTCTTTTGTTCCCTTTTCCTTAAATATCGATGAAGCTTTAATGTTTTGTTCCGTTTAAAAAATCTCATATTATCATTATAGCAAATGAATAAACTTTTCTTAAAATTCTTTTGAACTATTACGGAATTCTTTACTTTTTCTGAGTATATTAATAAATAAAAATTAACACTTTCAGCTCTGATTCATCATTTCTATTTCAAAAGGAGAGAATAAAAACTTTAAATGTTAACTCAATTAAATTAAGGCTTTTATAAGTAATTTTAATTACATACTTATATATATATATATATATATATATATATATATATATATATATGTGTGTGTGTGTGTGTGTGTGTGTGTGTATTATTATTGTGTGTGTGTGTGTGTGTGTGTATTATTATTTGTGTTATTGTTATTATTGACGTATTATTATTGTGTGTGTGTGTATTATTGAAGTATTGTGTGTGTATTATTATTATTATTGTGTGTGTATTATTGTGTGTGTGTTTAATTAACTGTGTGTGTGTGTGTGTGTTTAATTATATGTATACATAGAAGCTCTATTAACAATCTCACATCTTTTATATTATTATTGATGACTATGTAGAAATATCAAATTTTGTGTGTGGTGTTTGTTACCAAAAGAAATAATCTAATAGATGTACAACTAGGAGCATTCATTTTTGCCATTATAGAAATCATAACATAAGAGAGCCCTTAAATAGGTCTTGAAATATATCTGTCACAAACACAGGTGTTACCTGCGTCTGAGTTCTGATATTAAAGATTCAATAGAGAAAATTTGTATTTCAACTACGATGAATCATTGTAATTTAACCATAACTTATATAGTGTCGAATATTTTTAAAAACACGCAATGAAAATAATTTTACGTAAAAATTTCTCAGGAAAATCTTAGATATGTCTTGGATATTCTGTTTCATAAAAGCAGTATATAATATTCATGCATATCATAATAATCCCTAGTACTTACTCATCTAACCAATTTTAAAATCAGCTTCATTAGTTTCTTTTAAATTGCATTCAAATAAAACCTGTGCATTATTAAGGCAGATACTACGCTTCATTCCACCTGTATTGTGCTTTTAATATTTAATGCAATGATAAATGAATATCCAGATAATAAATATTTATTAATATTTCTAACTTATTTACGAAGTTACATTTTGCATGTATTCATTTATTAAATTGAGTTTGGCTTACATTTATTTTAGGTCATAGCAAATACTTTTATATAACATAATTTCATTTATTTTTGTGTTTATTAATACTATTCTTATTAATAAATACAAAAAAAAATTAAATTCCCTTTAACCTGTTTTTCTACTTATTTATCACTCTTCCTGTTTAATATCTTATTTATATAAGAGGTGTTAAGGGTGTAAAGCTTGGAAAAAAATCGAAATGAAATTTTATTGAAGAAGATAACCCCTGGTATCCAAGTGATCTCTCTGTTTCCCATACGGCTTACTTTCTTTGGTGAATACGGATGATGCTCCAATGAGATACCCGAGTGATCCTTCTCTAATTTTGATTCTCCTTCTTGTCACACATTTTTTATCCTTTTCTTCTACGTTTTGAAACGTCTAGATCATAATTAAACTTTGTTTGTCACAGCATAACCACATAAAATTCTTGCATCTTTAAACTTATTCATTCAAATAGTTGTATTTTTGAATAAATTCTTTATTGAAAAATAATTATAAAATCTTTTGAAAAATTCCTTAACACCACTGTGAAGACTTTATTCTTCCCAAGGCACCATGACTTATACTTTGGGAACCACTGATCTATTCTACTATCGAAAATTCATTACATTATTACACAACAATACCTGTTGACAACTCATGATTCACTAATCATGTTATTAACAAGAATCCACTCCCACAATCGCTTTAGCTATTCATTATTTTTTTGTTCATAATCCATCTTAATTTTTTTTTCATTTGCGTCTCAGTTTTTTTAAACCTTTTTAAGTCTTTATTCACTTTATCATGTTTGTTACGCCTCAAATGTTATATATCATGCTGAGTAGCAGTTTCATCTTATTTCAAAGAATTTTTGACTGATGATGAAGGTTTCTAAGGGGAAAATTTTAGATGCGTTCCCAAGAAAATTCTGCAAATATAATGTGTAAAGTATTCATCATTTCTAATTTTGATGGTAAACAAATTGTCAGAGTCGTTATTTATTCTTTCTTAAAATAAAGCAAGTTTATTCTAGTATTCAAATGAATTTTTTTCATATTTTACCAATATGATATTTTCAAAAAGGAAAGTTTTGGTTTCAAAAAATTAAAATAATTTAAAAGGAATGCTGTATCGTACATTTCAATACAAAATGGACAATTTGATCTATGCTCTTAAAATAAGCATTTTTAGTCGTGCATTAACTTAAAAAATTTGATCACATCTATAATCAAAAGAATTAGGGACTAATAATATAATGGAATATATTACATTCCATGATTCAGAAATAACTATATGTGTTATTTTCAGTGAAATATTCTAAAATCTCTTACTTTCTTATTCAACATGTGATATGGAATATCAATAGAAAAACATCTTTTTGCATTTATTTTAACTTTATGAATACATATGATGTATTATTAATTATTCCATTATTACAAAATATATGTCAAGTAATATTTCACTATAAATTTAAATTGTTTAATTTGTTTGAATTCATAAATCATTATACTTTTTTTCACAGAAATGTTTAATAAAATAATGTTTTTAATAATCTTATACTTTAATTTTTTTTCTTTAGTTATTATTTCTTTTTATTACGAGTCATTTTCTTTTTATTCATATCATTTTGAAGATATATCACGGAAAGGGGGAAAGGAGAAGTTACAGTGAGCGAGTTGGCAACATGGATTTTAATATTGAACTTTCAGCTATTCCCTCGCGATCAGTCGTTATTTCTACGTTGCGTCTTGTTCGATTCGAACATGTTTATAACGGCTGTGTTAATTCAAAATCCCGCCAAATGTGAAATGAGTTCCGTGATTCGGTTTCATCACCTAAATGGTAAGCGTCCAGCGGATATTCACAGAGATATTGTTTCTTTGTATAAGAATGTTATGAATAAATAAAATGCAACAAAATAGTGTCATGATTTCTCTGAAAGTAGACCGATTTTCTTGATGAGAAAAGATCATCTATGATCTCTGATGTCCTTTTATTATTAAGATAGGACTGTGACTTTAAGGTAGTGGAAAGAATATGCTTGGAGAGTTCCGAAAACGAATGAGCTTTGATCTATATCCTCTCACGCTATGTAAAAGCAAGTGATGAGTTTCTTAACTCCATTGTTTATATTGATGAGACTTGGGTTTATCACCATTCTCCTGAATTCAAACAACAGTCCATGCGATGGAGTAATTCTAATTCCCCAAAAAGAAATTCAAATTTTTCGTTCTGCAAAAAACATCCTTTCTTCTGTTTTCTGGGACAGATAAGATATTCTTCTGATTTCAAGGTATTTTTCTGACTTCAATCTAATCGGCACTCCAATTAAAGTTGATGCATATTGCGAAACTTAGACACATCTTATATGAACAATTCAAAACAAACAAAGAGGCATGGTGATAAGTAAAAACTGCATACACCATGACAGCGCTCGTTTTTACAAAGTGCTTAAACCAAAGAACCATTGAAAAGTTTCAAGTGAAAAGTCTTATACGATTTTTCATACAACCTGAATCCGTATTCCAAGGGTTTCCACTTAATCCTTTACCTGAAAAAACATCTTGTAGGACAAAACTTCCATCACGATAATGACATAAAATCTAAAGCTGAAATGTGGTTTCGACAACTGGCAAAGTGACGAGCTTCTATGATTCTGGGATACAAAAATTTGTATCCAGACATAACAAATACTCGAACAGATAAGACAACTATGTTGAAAAATAAGGTATATATCGGTAGATAATTTGTAACGAATATTTTATGAATTTTTTTTGAATGAATTCGAGCAATTTTATCTACTTTCTGTGAACAATCGTTATTTTTAACTTTTGCTGCAGAAGGAAATACAAAGATTAAGTTACGCGCTTGAATATTATTTCGGATTATAATTGTAAAAGAACATCAAAATAATAGTTTAAACTGTAGAATATGTTTCAATAGTCAATTAAAATATTTATTTTAAATTTAGTTAAGAAATGTATTCTTTAAGCATTAGAAAATAGGCATTCAAACCAAAGCATATAAAAGAACACATATTTGTTCTTATTATATATTTTTTTTAGTTTTTAATCTCGAAAATTAAAGGAAATGGCTGAAGTAATTTTGAAAGAAAATAATCAATTTCTTTCACATATATATTTGAAATAACAATTAAACCATTCTGGTGCGCAGATGCTGCAATAATGTCATACATTTCTTAAATCAGATAAAATTATAAACCACAGGATAGAGGATATTCAATAAAATGTGTGATAAATGTATGTTAAATGTAACTGAAAAAAGATTTCTTCACATTATTTTTGAATGTAATTGGAAAACTAGTGTTGAATAGAGACGAGATGAAAACGACTTAAAACTATATGAAACTTAGATTTTGTACATATATTTATTTTTAAAATCATATAAATACCTTTTTATCAATGGATGCCTTTGAATTAAATTCACGTGATACTTCATAACAAATGTTTCTTTCTTGGGAATTACTAAGAATTTTACATAAATACAATATATATAACCAAGTGCTTATAATGTTCATATTCATTAAATTAAAATGCATTTTTGACTTCATACCATTACAAGCCAAAGCTAAACAAATGAGCTAATAAAGGTGAAACTTTTATTAAAATGCATCCAAATTTTTGAATCCTCCTTCTATGATTTCTTAGTTATGTCGAATAAGAAACTCAAGTTTTGGTTACTGCATCCCGAGGTCCCTTATATAAAGAAAATAAATGCTGCTCCATTTCTTCCGCATTATACGCCTCGATTTACTAATGGTTGCAAGTCGTGCTTCCGAAGAAGTCGAAACTATACGTCTTTTGCGGAGAGATATTCAGTGGACGCGGTGGACAGAATCGAAACTGACATCGAGTTAATGACCTGGAAACTCTTGAACCGTCGGAGTGTTAGGGGAAGTTTCTCAAGATTGATGGTTAGTCAGTTAGTTCATAATCGAAATAATTAAGTAGAACTTTCCGGGCAGAAAATAGGTTACTTTCTGCACGTATATGCTACTGTTCTTACAGGAAGAAAAACTTCCTTTTCTCCTCCTCTCTCCGATGCTTATATCAACCTTTTGGAGTTGGTTGTGTTGAAAAATACCAGATCCGGGAAGATGAGAAAAAAACTTTATCGTCATCTTTCATGTAATTATTTGGAAAAAAAGGTTGTTGAGAACTACAATAAATGTAGTTATTTAAAATACTTCAGGATGTGGGTAGTCATTATGGAAGATAGTTTTTTTAATGAAAGTAAAAGCGATTCACAGGGAAGAGTGAGTAATATAAATATTGATTTCAATAGAAAAACATTGATAACGGAATTAATCAGAATATTTGTTTATATGTAAAAGAGAAAAAAATGGAATTACTAAAAATCGTTTAGTACATGAATTAATGCAATGAATCATTGATAATGATATGTAACCAAAATTAAAAATGGTTTTTACATCAGAAATGTAGCAATATGTAATACCAACTAGTATTTTCTTTTTACTTTTTAACTTCTGAAATCACATAAAATTTAGGGTAAATTCCATAAATATAAAGAAGTAACCCTCGATTAGCAATTACAAATATCTCAAAATTTTCGTTTGATTCTATGATTCGAATTCATTATTTTTTTGTTGCTTTTTCATTGTTTACTTTGAATACGGATGATTTGCAATGGCTGACTGATACTGACATAGACCATTCTCAAATACTATGAAAGAATAAGAATATATTTTAATCTCATATAGAAAAAATATATA
>BMAW01129879.1:0-13495 GCA_019974015.1 Nephila pilipes | reverse complement strand
AAATTCCATAGGATTAACATTAAGCTGATGAAATCAAAATGGCGGGTAGACGGGAGCCTTAATTGTTAATATTAGTTTCTAAATTAAATAGAGACATTAAATAAACAAGAGGAAACTCCAGTTTTGAAGAGAAAATAAATCAAGAGATGTTATTTCTATTTTGATAATTATACGACTACATTAAATTTGTAAAATCGCTAGTTTCACCTACTTTCAGTGATGATACCTAAATTTATTTTAATTTTGCAGCCTTTTTATTTCAGCTTTTAAGGTATGTACCTACCCAAAAATCACCGTTTTCGTGAAAATTTTCGAAAGTTTTATTATTATTATTATTATTATTATTATTATTATTATTTATTAAAGCCCGCATATTTACGATTTCAAAAATGGTTTGCATTTGTTTCTAGGGTGGTAGAAACAAAGTTATAACCACATTTAAACTGGAAGTTCAACTTAAGGTGACCAGAAATGGAATTTTTCAAGACCGAAACTAAGCCATAGAAATGTAAACAATGCATTTTAAGCAGCTGTTTTTTCATTCTTAAGTTTAAGTTTTAAGTTAAGTTTCTTTATTACTATTCATTAAAGCCCACAAATTTGCGATTTCAAAAACGGTTTCCTCTTTTTCCAGGATAGTTAGTTAATGCATTAATGTAAATACGTATGAATTTTTTTAAAAAACATTTAAGTCTTTATTTAGATTTTTCGGAAAACTCCGATTTTAATTTTTCTTGTTACGAAAAAACTCATTTCTTAAAAAGCATTTCATAAATTCAAATGAAATTTAACCACAATGTTCTGTACATCTCTAGGTATGTCGTGAACCTCAAACATAGCTTTAAAGTATATAACTGTTTATTTGGGAGCTATTTTTATTTGCCGTGTAGTCGGGGCTGATGCACGTTAAATCTGTCGGGGCCCAAAGTCCTCCCGTTGGCGTGGTGTGGATGTTAGGAGAGGGGGTTGCCAGTTCAGGTGTCGTCCTCGTCATTTGACCGAAATTCAAAATTACGAGCACCAATAGCCCTCGTGTTGCTTCTAGTGCAACGTTAATAAAAACTATACTAAACTAAGCTATTTTTATTTAAAAAGGGATATGTATTTTTTTTTTTTTTTGTAAAATCATGTTGTTTTAATAAGTTTGGTATAATTCAGTAAGTTTAACCCTTCTTTAGATATTTTTTTATTTTTTGTGAAATAAATCAGGGTGATATAATTCATGTTTTAGATTAAAGGAAAAATGTTTTAAAAAAATCCGAGCATAAATATATAAAATAATTAAAAAAAACCAGTATAATTAAAAAACAGTCCATCATCATGCAAATTTACATGTTAAGCTCAGTACAAAATAAATAAAATAATAATATCTTTGCATCATTATCCACTCATTACCGCTTTTATTACCAAAAAAATCTGGGATTAGAGCTGTAAAAAAATACTCAAGAAAATGCACATTTCTTCCAGCCACAACAAACAGTGGATTGACAAGTTCAAACCCGTTATAATGATTGTGACAGTTGATTTTTTTTTTTTTTTTTTTTTTTTGACAGCTACGTTCCATATTACGCAATAGTCGTGAAAAAAATTGCCAGCAACAAAAAATTTACAGTACACCTCTTTCGAGTACAATTTTTTGTTCGCTAAATGTTATGATGGAAATTTCGATCATGATGTAAAAAAGAGTTAAGAGATAACAACATTTTTTCTGCTTTACAACACAGATAAATGTACATTAAATATGTTGTTGAAACAAAAAGTGAAATATATTAATTAAAATTTGGTACATGATTTTCAGCTTAAATGTCAGTTTTTACTAAATTATAAGCAAACATGACAAAAATTTGAAAAAAAGTTCATTAAAATGACTTTTGAATTTCCTTTTTTTATGCCATTGTAACTAAAAACATAAGTGTTTCACAATTTTTTTTTCCTGAAAAAAAAATCTCCAAAGACACATAACTTAATTAATGTGACTGACTATTTATTAACATGACACTCTTGCAAGCAGCACGAGGGCTGTTGACGATGGACCACGTAATTGTAAAACGTGGTCAAGTGACGAGGACGACACCTGAGTAGTCGATGAGACATGAATTCCTCATTATGCACAGGAAATAAATCAGCAAAACAATGGGTTGCTTCCGGTGAATTTGCTTCTAAGAAGGTGAAATCGGTTGGAAAAGTTATAGCGATAGTTTTTGAGATGCGAATGAGCAGCATAATCATGAGCATCTTAAAGTTAAGGGAAGCAATCGCTACTAAAGTAAATTATTCCATTTTATATCCTTAATACCTTATGTTCCTGTTTCAACAAGGGAACTATTTGAACGATGTGATGTAATTGCTTATCATCGTCACTCTGAGAAGCAACAAGAAGGCAATTGGCGATGGATTTCGTAATTTTGTTCCTCGGTCAAGTTACTTGAACGACACCCGAGATGGCACCTCCCTCTCCAAACTTCCACACCATGCCAATAGGAGGACTTTATGCCAGGAAAAACTTTTACGTGCATCATCCCGGGCTACTCGGCGGGTCTTGATCAATAACTGATATATTGGCACTGGATAAATAACATACTTAGATAGGAACTACACAGTTGGAATAGTCCGTTACATAGTTAAAGGGTGTTGAATTCATCCCAGAGGCAATCGCTGTAATTGAGAAGGCTTGCTTCGAAGCTATTTCGGCGACGTCTAAAACTCCTTACGTAGAAGTCTAAGGGATGAAATAGCGATCCTTATATATCTATCTCATCATAGGATGATGGTTCTGTACATATGCTGCTAGATTCTAATACGATGTTAATCTATAATGGTTTGATGATCTAGTGCAGATATTCGGAGTAAATCAAAATCCGCATAGATTCACTTCAACATACGGGAGAGCTGTTAAAAATGTGTTGTATAAAGTGTATTTTATTTCATTTATATTTGAAATATGTGGGTATGTGCGAAAGATAACAAAAACAACTTTTAAACAAATAATCTCAATCCACGAAAATGAAGGAGATTTGAATGATATTTCATTATTTCGTCTGATTTTCGCAGAAAAGAAATGAAAAAAAAAAAAAAAAAAGGAAAAGAAAAGAAAATGATTTTTAAATTTCTTAATCATTTCATTTTTAGATTATTTTTTGTCAGTTATTACTTAGCATGTGAACTTCTAATTAATTCATTGAGTTCTTTTATTAAAGTCGCACTAGAAACAATACGAGGGCTATTGGCAAAGTACCTCATTATTTTGAATTTCAGTCAGTTGCGAGGACGATATCTGAGCTGGCACTCCCTGTCTCCTAACTTCCACACCACGCCAATGGGAGGACATTGAGCCACGAGAGATTTAACGCACATCAGCCCCGGCTACAGGCTGGTCTTCAATTGCATCAGAGGCTCGAACCCAAGACCACGAAAACCGCCGGCCGCGATGATGACCATTAGTCTACCATTGGCACTTTTTTGAACCATCCTAGTAGACTCATGAATTTCGTATTTTGCGATTGTTCGTTGCAGACTATTAAAGAAATATGACCTAAATTGTCACAAAGACTTCTCAGGCAATTTTTGAAATAAAACAAGGGAATTAAAAAATGAAAGGAAGCGCTTTGTGAAATTTGATACAGATGAAATGAACGACCGAGATAAATAGAAAAAAATTGTTCCATGCAAAGTTTTTCGACCACCAATGTTGCTGACTTTTTTGAATAATTGTTATTCAAAATTATAAATTAAAAACAAAATAATCACGTCCGGAGATTCATAATATTTGCCATGGGTAGTCAGGTTTAAAATTATCGAAACTAGGTTGCTTTTAATATCGATCTTCTCACAATAAAATAATACTATTAACTGTGGGAATCTAAAAAGTTTTATGTAATCTGGCAACATCATTACCCTTAAAATAATTCTGTCTCGAATGGTTATCTAAAAATTCCAAAATAAAAGGATTATTTCCATGTATGTTGCAGCATTCTTTATTTTATCGCCGCCTTCTTCCATTCCTAACATAAAAACTTCTACCGTACAAAAACAATACGAACTTTAAATAACAAAAAAAGAACGAAACAAACGATTATAAAAAATTAAATTATTTAATTAAATATTACAATTGAAGCAAATGATGAAGTATTGAAATGGGAAATAATATTATTTCAGGTATTAAAATTAATTTAAACGACAAATTATTAAATTGAATATATTTTAAGTTAAATGTAATTATTGATGCCATAAATTGGAAATAAACAAGTCACGCGCATTTCACACTTTGTTTTGAAAAAGGAGCGGTGATATCATTTTGTTGTTGACTAAAGCAATAACCCAGTGGTGACAAGTAAGGTTCTAGATAATAAAAAATGATAGTGAAAACAGTCATTCCTGATAATAAAAACAATCTTTATTTTTCCTTCATGGATTGTAGAACAGTTCTTTTGTCAGTGAATGAAATATTTTATTCACTATATGCGTTGATGTTATAATTGTACTTCTGGTATCCTCTTTAATATTTCTTTCTTATTCTTATCTTAATTCTATAAATGACTCAAGAATTCTGTACAAGGCTTGTTGTTTTATCAAACCATCAGTTCTGCAGGTTATTGGAAAGCGATTCTTTTTTTTTTTTTTTTTTTTTCTTTTTCCACATTTTTCCTTTTCTCCTTTTCTTTCAACACTCTTTACGGATTTTAAAGTGTTTTGCGAGTGAGATATGCAAAGAGCAAATTTTTAAAATCCTTTCTCCAAATGCCCCTTTTGCAAAATAATCAGTATTCTAAGAAGCAAGGTTTTGCATCTCATCAATGTATAGTTGATTAAGATGACGATATTGATAAACTGGACCTCTTTTTCCTAATTTACGAGGCCGCGGTAGCCTAGTGGTCATGATCGTAGACTCGTGGCCGGAGCATTTCGTCTAGTTGCGGGTTCGATCCCTGATGCCGCTAAAGAACCGCCGTGTAACCGGGGCCGATGCACGTTAAATTTGTCTGGACCCACATCCCTCCTGTGGGCGAGGCGTGCAAGTTAGAAGAGGGAGGTGCCAGCTCAGGTGTCGTCCTCGTCACTTGACCGAAATTCAAAGTTTTGAGGTCAGTCGACAATAACCCTCGTGTTGCCTCTAGTGCGACGTTAATTTAATCAACAGCCAACATTTCCTGATTTACACACCCTAATATCTGAGGATGCGTTGCTACATGGTCGCAAGCTCATGCCCAACTTTGCTTCAGTCGAGCCTTAGGTTCCAGTCCAGATGCAAAGGACCAGTCATACAGACGAGTTAATGCTCGTAAAAATTAGCATGCTCGAGGTCTCCACTTTGACGAAGAGTGGAACTTTAAAGATTTGGTTTTATCAACGCCGCACTAGATTCAACACGAGATTGGAGACGGACCTCATGATTTTGAACATCGGTTAAGTGTCGAGAAAGACACTTGAGTCGGCTCTCCCTCACCTAACTTCCTCGCCACGCCAACGGGATGACTTTGATCTCCATCACATTTAACGTGCATGGGCCCAGGCGAGTCTTCATTGGCATCAAGGCTCGAACCTGCGACTCACGAAAACTGCCCTCCCCGAGTCCGCGACTAGGACCACTAGGCTACCACGACCACGAGGAAGTGTGAAGAGTTTTGTGCCACCTAAAGTATCATGATCGTAGATTTACTCAGCCGTGGTCGCCGAGTAGTCCCGGTTTCTTCGAGTCGCGGTTTCGAGCCGTAATGCAACTAAAGACTCGCTGTGTAACAGGTGGATGCATGTTAAAATCTGGTCCAAGTACCCACACTCTTCCAATGCCATAGTGTGCAAATTTGGAGAATGGAGTGCCAGCGCTGGTGTCGTCCTCGTCACTTTACCGACGCTCGAAATTGAGAGGTCCGTTACCAATGGCGCTCGTGCTGCTATTAAGTGCGACGTTAATAAACAATAAATCAATCTATTTACGCGAGGACTTTGAAGCTTAATTCCTTTTTCGTGCATTATTTCGAAAAAGAAGGGACTTTAATGGAATGAAAGTTCGAAAGGAATATTGCCTGCTACGAAGCTAATCACTTCAACCACTACATAGTAACAACCTTATTTTCTTAAAAAGTAATACTAATAAAATGATGCTTAAGTAGTCATAAAAAAACACTAATACTTGCATTTATCTTTTCAGACAATTCTCTAATCTCTTTCCAAATATTGTTAATGCAGTTGAATCTCTCCCCAATCAACTCGCGGTTGTTAACGCGCGCATCTGCTTAGTACGCGCTTTTACTATGGCTCCTTTTTCATCAGACTCAAATTAATATTTTTCACGTGACGTCAGGACTTCCTGTTAAGAAAAGACATTAACATTTTTTTTTTCTTTCTATTTTATATATCTTGGGGTAAACACGCCATAGAGTTCCCAAACAAAACTGGAAACAACAGGGCAGACATTACTTGATTTTGTTGAAATGTGGTCAACAATTGACAATAATTAGTCAATAGTAGAGACAAGAATAGTTTAAGATATTGTTAGATATTGTAGATGAAGATGTTGTCAGATAATGAGGAAGCAGAAGATCTATCAAAATATTCTCTAATCATACATTCTAAGGTCCTCGATGTATCCGAGGTGTTACTGAGCTATTTTGAGCAACTACGAGGGCATAGCAAATAAGATCTGTCTTGCAGAGTATTAAGGTAACAGTCCACCTTCGAAGAAATGTTTTAAATTTACGTAATTTTTGTCTACAAATGTATATTTTGTGACTTAATGAGGATTCGAAATTAGAAAAACCCTAAGAAAAGTTTCGTTACTGAACTTTTTTACTGTCAAAAGATTATTTTATACAAATATAAGCAAAAATGGACTCTCCGTAATCTACGGTAACTCAAAAGAAATATATATATATATATTGGCATTCTGTAAATTGTGAATATAATACAGAATATAACCTTATATAGGGAGCATACTATTATTTTGATACTATATCCCTTATGTTGTAATCTATGGGAGTTCGAGTTACGGACAAGGGAGTTTTCTTTAAAAAGTTATTGCAATTTCATTTTATTCCAATAAAAAATGCTTCTCCTTAACATAAAATCTCAAGAATAATCTATTCTAATATATAGGTATTTGAAAAATAAAAATATAAAATTTCAGGTTCAATATATATATATATATATATTTAGAGCCTTTCCAGTCAGAGAAATTAATGATCCAATTATATTAAAACAGCTGTAAAACTCAGCTTCTAAATAAGGTAGAAACAACATTCAAACAGAATTTTAAAGAAAAATGATTGTACATTAATATGAGACTAAAAATTTTTAAAAATTATATTATGTTTATTATTATATTACTCCTGTTTCGAAGGTGTACTAAACAATCATCCGTTAAAGAATGTTTGAAAATCAATAAAATGAATCGTCTTTAAATTTTCTAAACTTTCGTTTGTTAATTATTTATTGTCATTTTTTTTATTGCCACAGACAATTGACTTATTTTTCGTCCACATGGTGTAAGCAGACCATAAATTTATTTTTATATAAAACCAATTAGTATGTAATTAACGTAAATATTCGTTAAGGCTCCCGTCTACCGGCCATTTTGATTTCGAGAACATAATATTAATCCTATGAAATTTCGACTTTAATTCTCAAATCTTTACTATTTGATCTATTTGAATGCAAAGACGTACATCCGAAAGATCAAAAAATAATGAAAGTTTCTGTGGGATTTTTTCCGATTCTTAAAAATATAATTACCTCTATTTTAAGGCTCCCGTCTACCCGCCATTTTGATTTCATGGACGTAATGTTAATACTATGGAATTTCGACTTCAATTCTCGCATCTTTACTATTTGATCTATTTGAATGCAATGAAGTTCATCTGAAAGAGCAAGAAATAATGAAGGTTTCTGTGGAATTGCTTTTTCCCTCCAATTTTTAAAAATATTTTTATGATGATTAAAAATATTTTTATATAAATGAATGATTAAAATAAGAATAAAAATATTTTTAAAAATTGGAGGGAAAAAGCAATTCCACAGAAACCTTCATTATTTTTTGCTCTTTCAGATGCACTTTATTGCATACAAATAGATCAAATAGTAAAGATGCGAGAATTGAAGTCGAAATTCCATAGGATTAACATTACGTCCATAAAATCGAAATGGCGGGTAGACGGGAACCTTAATAATTTTCGCTCTCAAAAAATATTCTAAAATATTTTCAAAAATCGGAGAGAAAATGTACTTCAGTAGAAACCTTCATTACTTTTTTGCTCTTTCCGATGCACTTTATTGCATTTAAATAGATTAAATAGTAAAGATTTGTAAACGGTAGTAGAAATTTCATAGAATTAACATTATGTGCACGAACGGTTTACGATAGCTTTCAGCAGAAAATTCATTTTGATGTCGAAATTTATATTATTTCTCAATTTATATTAATACTGCGACTCGCGGTTCGCTTAACCCGCGATTTAATAACTCCCGATCACCGCGAGTTAACGGAGTGCCATATATAAGCTGATCTTTCTTTGCACTGCGTTATGTATTCACATTGATTATTAAAATATGAACTTGCAGTTCCAGAGAGGTTTAATGCAACAATTTAGAAAATAAAGCCGTAGAGGGTAAACGCTATATTTCGAGTAAATGATATCGATTTAAAATATAAAGTGTTATTTCCGTTTAGGAAGCACTTTAGTTGAGACATATCATCCGTTAAACCGTGCAAGATCACTTCACGTGTGCTGTACGTGGAATTTTAGAGTAAATACTTAAAGCATACGCACCGTCTAAAATGGGTAAAACATGTCTCATGCTTTCCTGGCATACACGTATTTTCTATAGCAATAAAAAGTATTAGAAATACATAAAGATATATTAAAATCGTTAAAAAATGGGTTAGTTGCATTAACGTTCTACGGCATTGTATCCGTTTTGCATTTATTTTTCAGGAACAAAATCCTTATACCAGCGACAAATATGTCTTTTATCATAAATTTTCTATTTTCTTTCTCAAAAATATCGCATTACAAGATGCATGCAAACTGCTTAGTGTGTGTGTGTGAGAACATTGACGGATTATATTACTTCAAAATTCGAAATTCTTGTAGAAAGAGGAGGTGTTTTCGGCATAATCGAGCGAATACGGTGCTATTTAAACGTCGCATTTATTTAAATTACAATCAACGCCTCCGAGATTAAGGGCATTTCAGAACATTTATTTTTGACTGTTTAAAGATGATTGATTATTGATGATATTGACTCGAATCGAAATATTAAATTTTAAGTCAAACTATGAGAATGAATTTTAGAAACTCGTTTAAATTTGGTAATTTTATTCATTCTAAGCGATTAAAGTAATTATTTCAAAAGTTTACTGAAAATTCGATGATAATTTTAAAAGTTGAGGGAAGTAGTCGTGTTCTATTTTTCGTAGCATACCAAGGCAGCCCAATGGTTATGGTCAAGTACTCGCGGCCGATGGTATTTGTCGAGTTCTGGGTTCGATCCTTGAAGCCATAAAAGACCCGCCATATAGGCAGGGCCGATGCGTTAAATCTTTTGAGGCTCAGAGTCTTCTCGTTGGCGTGGTTTAGAAGTTTGGAGAGGGAGGTTCCAATTCGGGTGTCGACTGCGTCACTTGATCGAGATTCAAAATTATGAGGTCTGCCGCCAGGAACCCTCGTGTTCTATCTAGTGTGACTTTCGTTAAACTCATCAATATTCTACTCAGATATTTTTAATATTCCTCAATATTTTTTCTTAACAAAGGAATTCCAATTTTGCCTTTTGTATGTTTTATTACGTTATCTTTATTATGCTATAAAAATGACTTTATTTTCTCAAAATTTCGTAGCCGTATTTTAAAAATGCCGGATTGTTGACACTCCAAAAAAAAAAAAAAAGATGTGCGCCGTATTATAGATGGAGTACTGTATTAACTACCTTTTTAATGTCGAATGAAAAATTTATCCTTTGTTTTCGTTTACGAGAGACGCTCAATAAGTCTATAGAAATTCCAAGAGATGGCGCTCGTAGCATCGAAAATGGTTAGTTTTTAGTTTAACTTCGTGACTTATTAGACAACTGTCTAAGTCTCGGTTACTGGTACTCTCGATCACGATGCCTTTCGCACCTCAAAAATTCTTCATCCTAATCTCTCCAGTCTATGAGACAAAATTCTCCTTTTTTGGTTTCCGGTGAAAATAACGATGAATCCAATGATCCTCAAAGGTGACAACTTTACGCAGCAACAATCAAATTTTTATTTGGCCGCAAATGAGAACCAAATCAAAACTAACTCGTAAATCAATGTCGAAATTTTTTCGGCTCCGTTTAAAAAATGGCAGCATCCGTTAGAGCCAGGAATAGGGTGTCCCCTAGGCGATTGGCGAAGAAACTTGGCGACTTCCTAGATAGGTCGCAAAACGTGCGTGACTTAAGCATTGAATATGCTTAGGGTTACCATAACCTAAATCGCGACGCTTAAATCATTATCGCTCCCAAAAGTCGCTAATCGCCTAGGGGACACCCTATTCCCGACTTTAACCGGCAGCACCGTTACAACAATTTACCTTAATGATGCCATCTGTCTTCGAATACAAGTACTTTTTGAACCACCCTCGTATATTGACTTATTTCAGTAAAATCAGAAATTTAAATTCACCGTAGCAATCATTTTTTTAAGACACTGTAGTATATTTAAATAATTTTATAAAAAGTTATGACTAAGAATGACACATACTTTTTTTTTTAATTTTAGTTAGTTATATTACATTTGTGTTTTCTTTTGTTTCAGCTTGAATTGTTCTCTTGAACGTTGAAGGTATATTAGCTGAAAAAATAAAATAAAAATATCACTTTACATTTCATAAAAAAAAGGAACAATTTACTAAAGAAATATTATTATTAATGTTTTTTGCCTCATCGACCAAGTGTTATTTATAACAGACTGATATCGATCATTGTTGATATATTATTATGTATCGGATTCAACACAAATTCGCACATTTTGTTGAAATAAAAAGAAATTCACTTCTACCTTTTTTTTCCACACACATTTAAAACTTAATTTAAATATTTTAAACCTCCAATTAAATCATAACATCCAATAACTCTCAATCCATATTCAAAAATCTCAAAAAACGCATTTAATGTTATTACATAGCACATACAAAATCCTGAGCAATTACCAACAAATGGAACAAATATAGTGGATATTACACAAAGATAGAACGAAAACAGAACAATAGTTTCTATAACGAACTGGAAATAAAAACTCATTCCATAGAGTCAATTAGAAACTATTTAAAGGTTTTTTTTTTTTTTTTTTTTAATTTCTATTAACGCAACATATTAAATGACAATTATTTAAAAAAAAAAATCAAGCATTTTTAATTATCTCGAAAACATTTTAAGCCAAACGATTCCTATAAAAAGTGATGTAAAGAAAATCTTAACTGATTTGCAACAAATAGCAGAGCAAACGATAATGTTGCACTTGCAATGTCAAGTTGAGTGGCAACTTTTCTAATTAACTTCAAATAAAATACATTCGATGAAGTGAATTAGGAAAAAAAAAAATATCTTGCTACACATCCGATGGCGGAATTCATTTTGTTTTTGTACTTCCCCATTCTAAATTAGTATCTCTTTGTATAAATGTATTTAATTTATACATTTATACAAAGAGATACTAATTAAATTAAAGCATTCATTTTTTTTTTTTTTTTTAAATTTTTAACATTGAGTAAAACTTTACATTTTTTTTTCCAGAGATTTCAGACATTTTCTTCACAGCATTTTCAATGCTGTTTCTAATGAGTTAAAAATGTTTTTAATATGACATTATTTTAAATAAACTATTGTTTAATTTTTTTGTAATATGATATTCTTTTTTTTTCCCTTATATTTACTTAAAAATTGAAGATTATTATTTAAAAAAGTAACTCTAGTATATTTTTTCCTAAATATTTGATTTTCTTACATTCTGTTTTAAAATTCAAAAATGGTCCTGCTTTATTTAAAGATAAGCTGGATGTTATTCATTTTAAAACTTAGATATTATTCCGCATTTGATCACTTATATAACCAGGGTATTAAGACTTTGGGGGAAATAAATTTTAAAATGTTGCATTCAAATGCTATTAATTTTTTTCAGAAATTGGTTAACTTTAATTTCTAACATTTTAGATAGATACAAAGTCTTTCTCAATATTGTTGCCAGATTTCCATTCAATGTATTCAGAAATTTTAAGTGTATCTGTTTTATAAAGAAAACAATTAAAGAGAAATGTAATACATAAATTATAACAATTATAAACAACGTGTTGGTAATTTATAATGTGTTATATTAGTTGTTAAATTTTCACTTTCCTTCTTTCTAGAAACACACCGATACAGAAAATGCAGCACCATGACCATTTGACTAAATAAATATGCAAATTTCGGGGAATACCGAGCTAAGTAAGTTTTGCACATGATCGAAAATGCAAGTTGGTTGCGTGGTTATAGCGTGAAATAAAGGGAAAGGAAGTTATGACTGAGTTTCGACTCTCTGTCTTATCGGAAGTTTTGGAGAGGGAGTGCAAGCTCAGATGTCGTCCTCGTCAACTGACCGACGTTCAAAATCCCGAGGTCCGTCACCAATAATCCTCATGTTGCTTCTTGGTGCGATGTTAATAAACAATCACAATCTCATCGTTCTCTGTTGCTTTTATACAACTTGAACTAATCCTTTAACTGAATTTTTAAAGTTTAATTAACTTGTGTAATCACGTTTCATTTGGGAGTTGGGAACTTTAATATAAAGTTAGAAAAAAAATCAGATGTTAGTTAAGGGAAGTTTTGCAAATAGCTCATGCAACAATTGTGCTTTGTGTTTTAAAAAATTATCCTTGATATTTAAGCTTCTCTTTGTTTGTATTCACTTGGCGTGGTGTGGATGTTAGGAGAGGGGGGTGCCAGCTCAGGTGTCGTCCTCTTCACTTGACCGTGGTTCAAAATTACGAGGTCCGTCGCCAATAGCCCTCGTGTTGCTTCTAGTGCGACGTTAATAAAAACTAAACAACACTAAACTTGTTTCTATTCACATTCTTGAAATTAAAATGTATAACTCATCAGTTTCAAATTAATATCCTAACAAATCTTCTTTAAGGAACCGATTACTATTAAAATGGACTACCATATTGTGAATTGTAGAAGATAGATAAATTCACAATAACAATTTCGTTACATAGTATAAGAAATAGTGTTTTTAAAATAAAAGATCTTGTTAAGCTTTTTTAATGGAATGGAATAAAAATTATATGAATAAAATAATATTTTTTTGTGATCTGCCGAGAGATTGATTTTTTTTTTCCCTGAAAAAAGAATCCGAAGAGTGACCCAAAATAGGTTTAAATTATTCCGATTTTTGAGACAACTGTGACATTAGATTTTTTACTTTGTAAATCTGCAGCCACATTTCTTCTCAACTTTACTTTTTTCTCAGCATATCTTACAGGGGGGGGGGGGGGAA
>BMAW01129877.1:26805-65999 GCA_019974015.1 Nephila pilipes | reverse complement strand
AACGGATGTTTTAAACTTACAACGATTCAAATATCACTCTAAAAACAGGATGTACTAAAACATAAATAAACACGGAATAATTTCCTCGAAAAAGTTTTTTTTTCTTTCATTCTTTCATTCAAAACAGTTGAGAAAAAGATAGGTATCGGTTAAATAAATGAGAAAAAAAGTAAATCTGTTTACTATTAAAGAACGTTTCTACAACTGTTTTTTATTGTTGTTGTTACACGTGATACGGAATATTTGTGTTTAGTTTCCTGAAGTTCTGTGTGTTTAATGAAGTTTATCCTAAAACATTTCGTCTTGCTCTTTTTTTTCTCCTCGTCTCTTTGATACATAGAAAAAAAAAAATGCGTTGGCGTTTCTGTTGAATCCTAACTCTACACACTTGAAAAATTTGAAAAAAGGAGGAAATAGATTTTCTCACGGCCATTTTGTTTGGTCAATTACGTGAAAATGATAGGGTCAGGGGTGCAGCGGTGCGGTCCTGAAAGCACTTGTCACGCATCATTGTGTCACGACAATGTGTCCTTGAGTCTGGGCACATTTTAGAAACGTTTTTCACCCTTACATTCCATCCCCTTTTAAAATGTTTAGGTTCTAAGAATTATCAATCAATTATTTATCAATTTTCTTTATTATAAACGAAAAAGGTTGCGACGTTAAGTTATTCGCGATTTTCTCTTCATTAACTTCGGGAACTTCTATCGGGTTGAATTGCGTGAAATTACAATTTCTTTCCAACTAAAATGAAACATAATTAGGTAAATTAGATAAATAGAAGTGTTGTGAAGTGATTTAGATATAAAGATATTTAAATTATGTGCAATTAATGGGAAATGAAAGGAAATAGAGAATAAGGACTTGCGGTTAGAAAATTGTTTTTATAAATTGAAATTCTTCAGTTAAGTTTGTGAAATGAAGAAAGTTTTATCAACAACTTTAATCTACGTATTTACAATTGAAAAATGTTGTGAAATTAAGAAGGAATATGGACCGATAAGATAGATGTCTTATTTAAGTCATACATTAGGATTGTAAGTTTTTTCACAGGATTTTCTCTGGAGAGAGCGACCTTCGATATTCTACACACACACAGTAATAATAAATATGTTTTTAGCCACCCAAGGGGCTATTGTTTTAGTTGGATCCCTTTTGGAGTACCAGATCACTTTTCAATTTTTTTATCGTCTGCTTCTGTTTTAATTACATTCAGCTTAAATATATTCAATTTAATAATTTATCGCTCGCTTTAATTTTAATTACATGTAGCTGATATAATATTCAATTTAATAATTTATCGTTTCCTTTAATTTTAATATCGGAAAAGTTTACTGCAATCCATTTCTCGATATTTCATCATTTACTTTAATTCTTATATTTAATTGAGTAATTTAATAATAATTACAAAAAATAGCCTTAAATACCTTGGGTGGTTAAATCGGTTCTTTGCAAGAATTTGCATAGAACATTTATATAATTTTATTCTAGTGTTTCTTCAAATAGGGTTTAATTTTTTTTTTTTATTAACATATTCAATTGAGATATGGCACAAGAGCCGAATAATGACACAAACTGCACAAGGTACTTAAAAATGGTGTTTTGAAATTCACCGTTATCGAACCTGCTTTCACCGGTAAAGAACTTAATTTCTTAAAAATATTGCATAACAATGGAAATTTTATTATTTGTATGGTTTCAGGAAGCCGCAGATTAAAGTAACCCGAAGTGTGGAGAATCTGCACCCTGTTGATATCCACAATGATGATCTTCGAATGGTTAAAAAACGTTAGGTGAAGAAAGTAACTCTGAAGAGTAACTTTAGACAGAAGTTTTAAGTATGATAAATAAAAATAAAACTAATATTTCGATTATTTATTGTAATAATCAAAACTGTATGATTCCCCAGGTTAATAAATAAAACTGTACGGTATTGCGGCTTAATTCAATTGATGGGTTCCTGATAATAAATAAATAAACTAGAACAGCTGTAATTTACGACATTACGTATATAAAAATCAGTTAATATGCAGAATAAATTTTATCTACATATATTTTGATTATTACTTAGTAATGATTAAAATTGTAAGATAAACTTGTATGTAAAAATTTTAATTTTTGAAATCTTAATCACAAAGGGAAAAAAAGGTATTTAAAATTACTCATTTACTTTGCAACTATCGTTTATTACCTTTAGATAAATTTGTTATACAGAGTGTTTACAAAAAAAAAAATATCCCCATTTTGAGCAGCTACTATTAAGAAACGAAAAAGTTACAATCTATTTGAAGAAATTAAATTTCAAATAACGTTCTAAAACTTATTAATTTGTGTAGTTATTCTGTGTCTAGTAAATTAAAGCTCAAGAAAAATGTCAGTTTCTGTTAAAATTCTTTCGTATTTTGTGTTAACTCTTACTCGTCTATTTTAGGCTATTGCTCTCAATATGTCTCAATGGAAACCACTTGGTAGTTAAACTACCACCTAGTATTGTAGACAGGCCATTCGTGTCAAGTTAAAGTATTGTTGTTGAAATATTGCAATTGAAGTGTTTCAATTTGTGTCAAGTTGAAGTATTCGTTACGAGATG
Source organism: Nephila pilipes (assembly GCA_019974015.1). Lineage (NCBI taxonomy): Eukaryota > Metazoa > Arthropoda > Arachnida > Araneae > Nephilidae > Nephila > Nephila pilipes. The sequence continues at coordinate 63,409 of BMAW01129877.1, read as the reverse complement.
AAGTAAGTTGAAGTATTATTGGTATGCATTCATGTTTTTTCTACAAATTAATCTGCTCGATTTGTAATAATACTGATTAAGCACTAATGTTATCTATCGAGTATCATAAACATATGGATAGATGTTTTTTTTTAGGTAACAATTAATGTATAATAAAATATTAAATGTGTGCTAGAAAAATAAAAATATTAAATGATATGTATAACATACGGGTATAAAAGTCAAAAATAGAGAGAAAGAGAGTTGGAAATATAATATTTGCACGAACTTACTATGTAAAATCAAATGTTAATGAGTAAAAATATATGTGGTCCCAGAAATATATTGACAACTATAAGAATCAGAATTACAAGCTCAGAATCAGAAAATTTACATATTCCAAGCACTTCTACAATATAATTTTAATTGAATAGTAAAGATTAACGAGTTTTTTGTATTTGAAATTTGTTTCTATATTGAGTTCTCACAAGCCGATAAAGCCAAAATTTGGCATTTAGAATGTGAAATAATGAAGGTTTCGGAAATTTTAAGACACATTCAATGCAAAACACATGTGATGTTTATAATATCTGTAGAAACGTGACCAAATCTTGTTGCAAGGAAAACCAAAGAAAACATATTGATGGTAAGACAGACAACATTTGTGAACTGCTTCCAGAAAAAAAAATACATGCTTTTCAAATAGCCAATAGCCTAGTCATCCCGGTAAATATGTCTACAATTCATCGCCCCATTTATAAGTAGGCAATTTTCATGTATGTCACATTATGTGGCAAACGCTGATGCTCAACGCCCATCATTCAGAGGAGCAACTACTTCAAACTAAGAAACACGCACATTGGAAAAATGTGTGTGTGTGTGTATGAACGGCTTACTATTCTCTTCAGCGATTAAAGAAATTCATCTTCCCGTGCATCAAACCATTCAAAGCGAAATCAGGTCTATTTACAAGACAAGCAGAAAAAAGCAATATTTATCATCTCCCTTTATTAGGGAAATAGAAAGTGTATGAATGTGCATCTGCTAAGATTAGGGACCATCCGTGAGTTTGTAGGACGAGGTCACAAATAGGTTGAGCTTAAAATCAATTCACCCTCTTATCCCACTATTGTTGATACTGACACAACACCTGAGAAGCTACAGCTTGAATTTATTGACATGCAGTCAGAACACATAGTGAAATAAATGTTTACTGTTGCGATATCAATAGATTTTTACAAATTTTTGTCTGCCGAAAAACTTCCATGTATAAGAATATTTGCTGGGAAATGTTCTCTAAAATTGGGTCTACAAATACTTAGCTACAAAGTGTTTCTTCTTTAAAGATCAACAAGAGTAAATGAAGATGCTCTTTGATAGACATTAATTTGCTGACTGTGATGAAAAAATTTCCACAAACAATCTCGCTCCTGATTTCAAAATAGTTATAGAAATGTGTGATAGGGTACATTAATCTCATTAAAATTTCCAAATTTAAATACTCTTGTAGCTATAGAGGAGATGAAATTAGCACAATAAATTAATTAAATTAAACTGTCGTTATTTTATTTAATTTATATTTATTGATTTTTATGGTACAATTTATACCTTTCTGAAATGTCAAGTGAACTAATTAAATGCTATCATTTCATAGATTCTGTTCCCCCAAGTGATTTCCAAGCGAAAACAATTGACTACCTCTGGCCCAGCTGATAGAGTTTACTATAGGAAAGATCTTTTCTTTTGTTGGCCACATCTTTTGTTGGAGGAGGATCTGTCATGGTATGTTGTACGTTCTGTTTCTTTGGCATAACTGATATATATTTCCTACAAAGTCGTCAATGATCAGAAGACTATAAAGATGCTCTTCAGATTCCTAATTTCTCTTTGAGAAAGTGTTGAGATATGATAACTGAAGAACAACACTTTAATCCACGCCTCTACACCAGCTAAAACAAGGCTTACAAAGAATCAAATGGCCGTTATAGATTGGCCAGTTACTATAACAGATCTTAACCTGGTGGTAAATCTTTGGAAAGCAATAGCACGAGGTGTGTATGTTCTTGGATACCAATTTTCAACTTAGCCGGAGTTAAAGCAAGAAAAAAACAAGATTTGGTTTTCTTGCAAACTTGATTTGATGTAAGCCTTAAGAATGTCTTATCGAGTATTTAAATTAACTAGAAATAATGATTCGAAATTTGAAATAATGAATAAAATTCTATTTATCCATATGTTTTTGGAACAGTTTTAATTTATCCATCGAAAATTGTGAGTTTTATATGATATATGAGTATTGTAATAAATTGATGTTTTGTTTTTCTATGTAGACTGTTTTTTTTTTCTCAGTTCATTAAAACTTTTATTACACTATGTATTAATCAGAAAAAAAATCGAATGTTCATATATTTATAAGACGAGGTATATTAACAAAACAAAAAAAAACCCGTCAGGATATGCGCTATGATACAAATCACAAGTAACAATGCTCTTCTCTCTCTTTTAAAAAGATAAATTCAGAGAAGAAACACCCCACCGTAACAACATATAAAAGCACCCCGCATAACTTTTACTTGTTAGAAATTATCCATTGGGTAGAAATGGGTTTGGCACTCTTGGTCTAAAGCAGATATGTGAAACATGTGGCCAATGATGTCATTTTGACTATATTAGCCTAAAGTAGGCATTTAAAAAATGAATGGCTCGTATGCTGAATCTGGCTCGCGACTACTTTTCCAAAGCTGATGTTTCCATAGCTGATGTCATTTGGCCAGAAAAGGGCTGTTTGGAAATACCTATAAATTAGAGCAACATTTTTCAGAGACGATATTCGTGAAATTCAAGACAAAGACGTAACTACTTATACGCACTTGGAAAACACGTTGCAAGTTTCATCTTCCGCTGTTTCACCAAATATTGACCGTTTTGTGTCAACCATAAAGTCGTAATCGTCGCATTAATAAGCGTTTTTTTTTTTTTAATTTAAAATATTATCTTATATTGTATTTTGTATTTTTATACATTTTGTGATCGAGGCTTTTTACAAAATAATAGAGAGATTAAATTAATTTAGACTTGTCTATTTTTTTCTATTTTCATGTACATAAATCCTAAATTACTCCAGCCGGCGTAATATTTCTAATTTCCAAATTGACCCGTATTCCTGTCAAAGTTGCACATCCTTGGTCTAGAGTCTACGTTAGAGAGCGATTCATGCCTTATAGATGACTTCTTCCTCAACCAATGCCAAAGCCATCCAACCATTGAGGCAGTACTGTCAGTAACAAAAGGAGAAAAATTACACAAATCCAAGTTTAATTCTAAACTCAAAGAACTAATCAATCATTTCTATCCAACCAATGAGACAGAGATCGCCTATCATTTCAACACCATTTTAAAAACCCACGTTAACAGCAATTGAATCATCACATTCACAGTAGGGGCTCTAAGAAGGTTGAAATTAAGAGAACCATAATCTGTTCATGCTTCTAATTGGGGGGTGAGGACCGGATGTAGGGTCGCACGCGTTCCAAACCAAATGTCACTCAAATGAGACGGAGGGCCTTCCCTGACCCCTTCTTCCACCCCCATCTTGAGATGACGTCACGGTGCGTCGTCCTTGGCTCACGCAACAGTGGTTTTGTGTGTTTCCTGCTTTTTTTGTCGTCTTTCCTCTGTTTCTCGAGTCGTGGATACTTTCTCACGCTTCCAACCTGAGCCGGGAACCACTATCACGCATGCGCGGGGGTGTAGGAGAGAAATATATGAATGACACCCTTTTCTTTTGAATTGAGGTTAAATGTAAGAGCTATTTAAGAAAAAAAAGAAAGAAAAAGAAGAGAAGAATAAAATAATATGTGACGATTGATGGAAAGGCAGAGGTTAAACACCTCTTGGAATTTTGCTGAGTTTATTTTAATCTGCGATTCCTGGAACTGATTTTGAATTTGAATGGAGTTTTATCATTTATTGTTGTTGTAGTTTTTGTATGTGTATACGTGTATTCTGTTGTATAGAGAATAAAAAGGTAAAATATTAAAATAAATAAAATGCAAAAATCTGTATGATATGGAGAAAGGACTTTTTTTTCATTCTCTCCATAAGTTAATAAATATTTAAAGATTCTAATATTTTTTCATACAACTTTCAATTTTTTATATAGCATGAAAAACTTAATTCTAATTCAAGTTTGCTTTTAATATTTCAAAAAAAAAAACAAAACAGAATGCGGTATTTTTAAGAAATTTATTTTTAATTTGTATATTTGCTACAATTAGTTTTAATATTTCCTACAAAGTTTTAATATTTACGCAAACTATTTGGGAATCATAAAATTTAAAATAAATAAAATCGAAGCTTATTGACATTAGGATTGTGGATGTAAGAAAAGTTAATTCACACATGTATCGCTTCTTATCATGGACTTATATTTAAAAATCATTCAGTGTGATAGTCCAATTAAGCTTAGTAATAATACTAATTTCTTATTATGCTTATCAATTCTAATACTTTGAAGATAAGCTAAACAAAATTACCAAAAACTGAAATAAAAGTAATCTTTCAAATTTGTTGGAGAGTTCAAATCATAGCTGAAACTAACATTAAAATATTAATTTATTACGAGAAGAAGGCTTACTTGAAAAAGTATTAAAAACTAAACTGGCTTACACCCGGTAAAATATTTATGAACACTAAGAGAACAAAAGGTGAAACGTTTTTCATTGAATCTAGTCTTAACTCCTTCTGATATAAGAATAAATTTTCCTTTCCAATTTGAATCCAGTTGAATGAAGAATATCAAGCAGTGATAGAATGCTATGAATTTAGGCGTAGATGAGCTTCTGAATCATGCAGTTTGACTAACATGCTCAGAAAATTGAAGAATGCTTAAGGACACAACACACAAGTAGGAAATACACTCACATATAAATGAATTAATTGAAAGATGAGGGTAGATACCAAGCAGCTGTATCGTTCTGTGAATTTAGACGTATATGAATTTTTGGATCATCTATATCCATCAATCAGTCAGATTGATGGATGGATCTTTTAGTTTTGATACCTCGGTTGAGGGGGTGTCCACTTTTCCTAATTTCCAAACCATCCTAATGTAAAGACTTTCAGCATAGACAGAATTAAAGTGCATCTGGCCCTCTACACGACGGGTCTTTAGTGGTAGCAGGATTCGAACCCATGCTTCAACAGAAACACCGACGACTGCGAGTTCGATGCCATGATCACTAGGCTACCGCGGCTACATTTCTGACAAACATAATCAGAAACTTGAAGAATGTTTACGGAGACGACTTTGCTGCAGGAAATATGCTCTCAGATGAAAGACATTGGTTGGTGGGCCTCACACTAGAAGTAACTCGTGGGCTGTTGGCGACGGACTTAATAATTTTGAACCTTGGTCAAGTGACTAGGACGATACCTGAATAGTCACCCTCTCTCCTAACTGTCACACCACGCCCAAGAGAGGACTTTGAACTATGACAGATTTTACGTGCATCAGCTTCAGCTACATGGCACGCCTTTAGTGGTCTCAAGGCTCGAACCTATAACTCGACGAAAACCGTCGGCAGCGAGTCCACTACCATTACCACTAGACTACAGCGGCTATCTCAGAAGAATGAAGAAAGTGAAAATTGAAGATAGATATCAAACAGCTGTATGATAATGCAAATTTTGAAGTATATGAGATATTGAATCATCCATAAAAAAAAAGGCATGTATCTATAACATGTATTTAAATCAGACTGTTTTTATTACATCTATTGTTTTTTTTTTTTCTAGTGTTTGTATCTTTTTTGGCATGAAAGTGGTACAAAAAGCAACTTTATTTGACAAGAGATGGTGTTGCTTAGGCAAGTTGATGTATCCACAATGGATGTCTTACGTTAGAAGGCGTCAAAAGAAATTTCTAAATTATTCAGAAATACGTTTGGATTTAGCAGCCACTTCCTACTGAATCGAATTTGATTGCTGCCATGTCGAGTTGCCACCATTGATGAGACCTTGATTTATCCTTCTACATTGGAAACCAGGAATAAAAATCAGAAAAAGATTACTTTCTTTAAGTGAATCTGCTCTAAAGAAGGCGAAGACGTTCTCATCATCCGGAAATGCTACGGTGACGATTTTTTTTGGAATGCGTGAAGCGTCAAGTAAAAGAGAATAATTATCACTGGATTTACAATAATTGATCTGCTCCCATTTACAATGCAACTAGTTTTTTTTTTTTTTAACTTCCCATCTATTTTCAAAAATCTTCCGCTAGATTATATTCAGTTTTCTCAAAATTAATTCTTTTACGAAATTAAATGCTATTTGCGAATCTAATATTAATTGAAAATTCAATTTGAAAATTTAATATTTTAAACATAGATTTTTTACTGCCTAATAAAAGTAATAATACATGGATTTTTATTATTTTGGTAATCTATTTAAAAATTTCACAGCTAATAAGTATTTAGAGCATTTTTCCCCTTTAAAAAATGTCCTGCAAATTTTATAATTATTTGCTTATTATCAATCACAGAGAAATCTCTGTGAATGATTCAATTCTAAAAAGCACGTGACATATCTTATATTTAACATTTAAATATGAGTACATACATTGCTTTTAATATTATATTTCTTATTTAAAATTTATTATTTAAAACATAATCTTTAACTTTAATAATTAAAATGAAAACACAATTACACACTCATATATATATACACATATGTGTATGTGTGTAAAACGAAACAAAATATCTTAAAACACGAAGAGCTATAAATGCTTCCCAACAAAAAATTTTTACAATATATTATTAATTATAATAACAAAAATTACTCGTACTAAACTTCATGCAGATGAAACAAAAGTTGCTGATTTTAGTATTTTGAATTCTCCCAAAAATTATGCATATGTTGCAAGTTGACAAAGTTTCAGAATATTCTTTAAAAACCTATAAATGCTTGAAATATAATTATGCGCCATCTATCTACATTTTTTAGTATTGTCATCAGTTAGAATTTGATCATTTAACTATAAAACAAATGTATTATCGTACTTCTCTGTCATTTTAAGCTTTAATAGCATTTATTTAATAGCATTTATACACAACAAAGAAATGTAATTCTATCACTTTAATATACGTAGCAAATCTTTTACCATCCTAAAAAGTTTCATTTTTAATAAAATGACAACAGGTTTAAAGTGAAGTTTTATTTTTTTTACTTATTTACTTTCTTCTTCGCACGGATGAGCTGTTAAATAAAACTCAATTATCCAGTTAGAAAGCATAAGAGTCCCCGTATAATCATGCACAAAAAACATGTCCAAAAATTTGAGGCCCCACCATTTAATAATCTTTTAAATGGTTTTCAGCGAATGGGGAATTAACTTCCTACTATATAATGTACAAACTGTATATTTTGTAGAAAACTTTTTGAGATGAATAATTGGAACCAAAATCGTAATTATACAACGAAGAAGAAACAAATGAATACATTTAATGATCCCCATGAAACTCCATGAAGAACAAATTTTCATCAAAAGAAATAGATCATGACGTCATGGGATGTCATCCGATTCAGAGTTGTTAGTAGCGAAACACAGTACTTTTGTTTAATTAAGGGTGGGAAATTGAATACTCAGTTATTGATTAAGTAATTAAAAACTGTACAAAATCCACTAATTGTTATTTTTTCCCTTTCTTTTTTAAAAGACAAGTCAAATATTCATTCTGCACATATTGTTGGGATCGAATAATTTCTGGATGAAATGAAATTAAAAACAAAAATCGAATAATTACGCTTTTCTGCAATATTCTGTAATGAAAGTTTCTCTCATGCGTGGATGTAGTTATGTGGACAGAAAATCAAACCCAACATGGAAAATAAGGTCAAATGACTTTTATTCACGAATAACAATACGTTTACTCACAAACGTTTTATTCACAAATACTCTTAACAAGACAATACACAGGTAGCAAGACTTGGACAGATTAACAGCACAAAAAGGTAACGTAGCACTTCTACAGATCAGAGACACAGATGAGGGATAAAAACAGCACTTGTAAAGACAGTCATAGTTTATCAGCTAAGTATAGCTTACCAGCTTAATAATTTGCGCTACCACAATTCTCCGCCAGAATACTCTGCATTTTCAAACATACTCCTAAAGACCTTATCTCAGGCTCTCTGAGTATTTACATCTGTTCCTACTATGTATAACGTCTCAGGAAAACTTCAGAAAAGTTTGTAACTTTCTTCCAAGGGGATATTTGGCCAAGACCTTAGCACTTTTTTGGGATCTTCAATTAGTCATCAAATTTCTCACAAAGCCACCAAATCCGTCTCCAAGATTAAGGGGTCATTACTTAAACTTTCCTTGAGTGATTGATGAAATCTCTATAAATGTATCTTCTCTTTTATAAGATAACAGTTACTGGGAAGAGGGGTTCATCTCGGATTCGTATTAGTATTTTAAAAAAAATCGTCAGAAGTCGGTTGATTAATCAACATTCATTAAACATATTGTCTTCTTTTAAAAAGAACTTGGTTGTTTCTGATGAGGCAAGAATTATACTCTAGAAACGTTTCACTAGAGAACTAGGCCGCAAAGCATAATAAAAAATTGCTTCAACATTAAAGTCGTAAAAAATCTCAACCGAATTTCATAAAAAACCAAATCGCAGCTCATATCATCATGATCTATAGTTTCAGCGAGCCAAATTTCATACATATGTGCCTTTCTGCTATGTTCTTCCTGCCCCCTTTCCTGCCCCACACTCAAATTCTTCATCTCATCAATATTGTCTTCAATTGAAATGTTGCTAGTTTCACCTCTTATTCCTTATCATCAATCAAAGTATAAAGTTTTCTAGAAAGTTTTGCACATTTGTGAAGTGACAGAAAATAATATGTATTTCAAATAGTGCATACTTTAATGAACAATATAATTTATCTCGTTACTTACGAGTTCTTGCCATCCAGACTATACTTTGCAAATGCCATTTTTAAGAAATACTTGTCTTTAGAAGTGAAGAACTCAAATAGTGATTAGTTGACACCTGTTTGTTTTTTTAAAAAAAATTCCTTCAAAAATTATTTTTGCAAGGAGAGAGCTAGGTCAGGGGAGAAGAGTGGATGCTACAGAATTTTCCAGCCTAGCTCAACGATTTTCTGAAAAGTCACCCAAAGTAGCGTACCATTATAATGAAATATGTTGTTCTTCCTATTGAACATCGTTGGGCGTTTTCTTTGAATGGTTTTCTTTAATCATCCATTCACTAATAGTATCTCTCCAAAATGAGCTTTTCGTTAGATTTTAAAGGGTTGTAACATATTCAAGCTTGGATGTCTCATCCTTTGCACAACATTCTCTTATTCAGGCTGAAACTAAGTTTAGAGGTGCAGGGAACAAGTTGTCCGAGCTCTAAGTATGCTCTTTTCCAGACGATGCGTTTCAGGGGTAATAAAATTTTCATCCCAGTTATTATTTGGGCCAAAAAGAGTTTGTTTTTATTCTAAGCAGCCAGAGACGTATATTTGATGACTCTATTAGACAATTTTTTCTCAATTTCTTGATGTGGAATATTTACAAATCATTCCGGAAAAATGAAAATTATATTAAACAATAAATATTGTTAAATGAATAATGCATCATTCTCTTTGATTCTTCACAGAACTTACTTGTAGATCTAATATTGGAAATAATTAAAATTGCATTCAAGGAATTCTTAATGGTTCATAACAGTAAATTTGTATAAATAATATGTAAGGGAATATACTTTGATAACATGGGTCGTTTTGTAGGGAAATGTCTTACTTATTCATTTATGATTGTTTAATCGAATGCTTATAAATGGAGTGCAGTTATCTTGTAGAAAAATAGATCAACATTCGAAAAATGTACATGTTGAAACATGTTCAACAAACATTTGATTTTGAAAGCCACAGATAAAAAATTCCGATAAGGTCTTCTCAAATTTAATTTTAAAATAGTTAAAATACTCTCTCTCTCTCTCCCTATTTCTAAATAAAACATTAAGAAAATACATCTTGAAATTTTTTGAAAAGCTTAGGAATTTATTTAAAAGAACTTTTAAGTATTCTCTTTTTTTTTCTTGTTTGGAAGCTTATTTTATGCAAAGGAAGAGTACAGGTGTTATTGAATGAAAATGTTTGATTAATAATGTTTGATGTAATTTGAAGAGTGAGACTTCTTTCTAATGATAAACACAGCGCGTATATATATGATAAATAATTAATAAGACTATTTCATTGTACAAAACAAAAAATAATTAAAAGAAAATGAAGAATTAAAAGAAAAGAATACCGAAAAATGTTCAACAAAAGTCCATTACAGATCATCATAAAACTTTAAAAAAGATTTGCATACTAAGTACATGATAATTTAGAGAAATCGTAAGTAATTTCAGCTTGCAGTTTTGGGAGGGAGGGGGAAGGATATAAATATTGAAATTCTAAACATCAAAAATGGACAACTCCCTGATATAAACTTAGGCTAATAACACAAAGTAGGCTTATATTAAAATAGCAATTTTCATTAGCACTACTAATTAACAACTCATTGACCATTCAATTATTTAATAATTGCTACTTTCATTTTTACTAACTCAGTAGAACTAGATTTTAGGAGACATTAGACATCAATACGATCAAAAACAATACATGACACTTATGAATCATTAACATAAAAAGGTAACATGATCAATATAATTTATATAAAAAATACCACAGTGTTTTTGCTTAAATATGACAAATATTCCATACTCAGGAGATTGATTTTTATTTCTATAGCGCATCTTTAAGACGGATCGTTCTTAAATATCTATTCTACAACGACGAACAAAATTCATCTCGACTAAGCAATTACTTTATACTATTTTCACACATCTCAACACCACCATTCGAATGAACAGTGATTCACAAGTAAATAGTAAATAATTACTCTTTATCCATTTTGAAGTCAGGGTGTAGCAGGGGGTCGGCGAACCCCATTTTCTTGCGGACTCCCGCAGTGCTTTCATCCTGTCCAATCCAATCCATTCCTTCAGTCCATTCATCCCTCCCTACAATACTTATTAATTTTGTTTCTTATGCGCTGTAGGCTTTTTCTGATGACGTTTGCAAACAGAGAAAGCTTCATTCGTAGCGGAAGTGAACTGATTGTGGGTAAATACTGGTTAGAGTAGAGACTGGTCTTGCGGCGAGGGGAGAGCAAGAAAAGAGAAAAAGTTATGTAGAGATCTTTCGAAAAATTTGCACATTTTGTCTATTGTAGCAGATTTCTAACGTTTCCTCCATTCAATGATGGTTTGTAGCTAAAGGTCTGAGATAATAGGAAGGATTGGGAATCAGGAGTAATTTGATTGTTTATCTATCTCTCACTGAGAAATAACATGAGAATTTGGGTAACTGACCTCGTATTTTTAAACTTCGTTAAAGTGGAGAGGACGGCACCTCAGGTGGAACTTTCCTCTCCAAACTTCCTCACCACGCTAACGAGAGAACTTGGGACTAGATTCAGCAAGCATCAGCCCCGCTACAAGACAGGTCTTTTATGAAATCAAGGCTTAAACCCATGACTCGACGAAAACAACTTGGCGACCATGATCACTAGGCAACCGGTGTCGTGAATTCGAAGAAGATGGAGAAGAAATTTATGGACAGCAAAAATTAGAGGGGGAGGGGTATGGAGAGTATAATGACGCAGTCCTAAGAAATTTCAAAATCAATTATATATTGGTAAGTTTTTTCTAATTTCTGAATGAATTTGGTCTGAGAGTAAAATTTGACAATTTATACCAATCTGACTGTGGTTTAGATTTAATAATAGTTATTTTTTTAAGATTTTGAATGATAATATACAACATTACTTTCATTCAAAGAATAATATAACTTAATGGATTATAATCGAATAGAAGTATTTCAGGAATTTAAAAATTATTAATGATAATTTCATATAAAAAATATGATTTACTTAAAGTAACTAGGCACCAAAAATGATAATCTGCCGTAATCCAACAAATAAGTTTATACAAGGCCTTATTTTTTATACTCTATTATACAAAAAAAAAAGGTGCAAGGATATTTATAAAAATACTCATACAGATTGGTTTTAATTAATAACATTTAATTAGCGTTCAAAGCAGTAACTTTAATAAATTATAAAAAGAAAGGTATGCAATGTAAAATATGTTTCTCAAAGTCTAACTGTAGTGCTCGAATGTATGGTATTGCATTTTGCACATATTTCCATTAAAAATAAATATTTTGCTAATTAAAGTAAGGAAAGGTAATTCAGTGAGAAAAAATAATGAGACTTATACAAATGTTCTGTTTTTAATTCCTAGTTCTAGGTGACTAAAATGGAGTGAAAAAATCTTTTTTCCAAAAAGGGAAAGAAAGCCATTGCTACCCAGCCCTTTGATTAGTGCTTGTTACATCTAACATTTGCAATGCAAAGTATTATTATTGATAAGAGATTAATTGCATTAAATAACAATTACTATTCTTAACAATAGTTGTGAACCAGTTCGTTCTCATGAACATTTATGAAATCTCTTCTTTCAATCTCGAAATTTTTGGTGTGGAATGAACTTGGCCACGTCTATAGAAAACCACGCGACACAGTAAAGTCTGTTCATTGGCTATAAATATAGTAATAATTTCAGCTATTGATCCCGACTACGACACAAATGAACATACAATAATGAGAGAACTGGTGTGGATGGGTATTGAATTGTACAGATGGGTATTATGAGGAGTTCCAACTTCTGTAATATCAAATGTTGACCTTAATCTTAAAGTTTATGTGACACAAAAATGTCATCGGTCTATCTCAAAGGACCCAGCTTCTTTACAGTCAGTTTTTTTTTTTGTCAATTTATGAAGAACACCACGAACAAATATATATATATATATATATATATATATACATACATACATAGGGTGTACAAATGAGAAGGTACGAAACGTCGTAACAACGTTACCATTAACATATTTTCATGTGCCGCTACGGGAGAACGTAGTGAGACTTCTAGGAATACGAATGGAGTCTCCGGTAAGGAGCGAAGCATGCACAGGTGAGAGCAAAAGCACTTAATAAGAGCGCCACCCATGTGACGCAGCAATGCATGGGAGGACATAATGACGTTCTCATTGCAAAATTCGACGTTTGAGGAACAGCAAAGTGTTATCCGATTTCTGACAGTGAAAGGTATTAAACCGGTAGCTAAGCATCGTCGGTTGGTGACCGTATGCGGGGAAGACTGTGTGTCTGACAAGCTAGTGAGAAAATGGTTTTTCCATTTTCGTGCAGGCCGTGAGAGTTTGGTTGATGACTCGAGACGAGGCCAGGCAAACACAGCCATCACGGCCGATCTCATCAACAAAGTAGACGACCGAGTGAAAAGCGATCAGTGTGTCACATTGCGAATGTTTGAGATGAAGGTGGATGTCAACGTTGGAGCAGTGTGGACAATTGATCACGACAGGTAGCGTTATCGGAAGGTGTATGCACAATGGTTCCAAAACAGCTTCCCAACCAACAAAAGGAACTACGTATGGGGCTAGCACTTCAAAGTCTGTTTCGGTATTATGAAGACCCCGCTTTCCCGGAGTGGATCGTCACAGGTAATGAAAGCTGGTATCATCATTACGAGTCAGAGAGAAATCGGGACAGCATGCTGTGGAAGCATGCGTCATCACCTCTTCCTAAAAAGTTCAAAGACGTAGCCTCAGCAGACAAGATGTAGCTGACCGTCTTTTTCGACGTCCAAGGTCCGCTTCTCGTTGAATTCATCGAGGACAGAAGAACCATTAACTCCGATGTGTACTGTGAGACACTCCAAAGCCTAAGTAGGTTCATCAGGAATAAAAGAGTAGTATTGCTCATGGAGAGTGTGATTCTGCTCCATGATAATATGCGTCCACACGTTTCCAAGATCACACACGTGGAACTGGTCAAGTTCTTGTGGGAGCAGCTTGACCATACGTCCTACAATCCGGACATGTCGCCTGCGATTTCCATGTGTTTGGTCCCATGAAAAAAAAAAAATGAAAGAGAAGCGTTTTAACTCGGACGACGAACACAAGGACTGGATCTCGTTACGGCCACAGGAGCTCAGGAAAAAAGAAATCCCTCTGCTTGTTAATCAATGGGATCGTTGTGCTCAGGTCTACGGTGTATACTTTGAATATTGTGTGTATATATATATATATATATATATATATATATATATATATATACATACATAAGAAACTGAGGGCTTTGAGTCCGCGATCATGACCACTAGGCTAGCATGACCATCTTAATAATATGAAGCAAGAACATTAATGTAATGATAGTTTGTAATCTTTTGAATTAATGTCTCTAACCCTACGCAAATTCTGATGATGACATACGTTGAAACTTTGATCCAAGGTTTTCAATGACGAATTACAGTTTCAATGTCCTGATTTCAGAAAAACGCTCATTAAATCTCAAAACTGTGGTATGTGTACCTCTCGTGATGCACGAAGACTAGCCAAGAGGGGCGGATATACAATTTTTAGAGAATTAAACTATGGATGTAATTTACATGATTTGAATGTCATCGTTTACGAAGGTCACGATCGTAATCGTTGACCTATTTTTTTCCCTTCTTAATGTAAGGCTAAATACAAAATTCAATAAGTTCATATTAAAACGAGCTATTTTTTTAATTTAAGAAATTGCCCCCTAATCTTTATTGCTTCATTATATATGGCACTTAAAAACGCATTTTTGTTAAATAACTGTTATAACTTTCGCAAGTAGGTAGATCTTAGATGGAGGGTATAACAGATAACAGGAATATACGTTTGCTATATTGTTCCTCTGTCTTCGCGTAATGTTACAAAAACCCGAAATGAAACACTTCTATTTCCAAATAGAAAAACACTCCAATATCTTTATTATATTTTCACATCATAATCCTATAGTTTTCAGTATATTTTATGTAATAATATTTTTTGTTTAAATCAATCCTATTGTGTGTGT
This sequence comes from Nephila pilipes, assembly GCA_019974015.1. Classification (NCBI taxonomy): domain Eukaryota; kingdom Metazoa; phylum Arthropoda; class Arachnida; order Araneae; family Nephilidae; genus Nephila; species Nephila pilipes. Next base: position 48,390 of record BMAW01129877.1, on the reverse strand, counting down.
GTAAAATTTTTCCGTATTTTTAATTTTATACTGGGCTTAAACTTTAGATTCTAAAAAGAAAAATGTTGTATTTACAGAATTTTTCTATATTCTAAAGCCAAAGTACGTAAGAAAACGTAAAAAAAATTATATAATGACGAATTAATATGAAAATGTGGACATTTTTTTTTGTCAAAAAAATCTGTTCCGAATTTGAATCAGACACTTTGGCATTACACAGCCTTAAAGAATTATTAGATGCAGAGAGAATGCACGAACAAATCTGGGATTTTCAAGCTATAACTAGATACACACTGTCCATAGTTGAAGAATTCTGGTATGATAGTCATGTATGAGAGAGAATTTTTGCGAATTTCCTTCTTCGGTTACTAAGTCGATAAATCTGCCATAAACGAAATTCATGTGACGTCATGGTCATATGATATTTTTATCCACCGATGTAAACAACAATCACCCACTTGTTTACTTTAAGCTGTGCATGTGAAATGTGTTACGCTTCATATGGTTTCAAAAATAAAAATAGTTGCAGAACTGAAGTTTTCGTTAGAATTTCTTAAGAAAATCCTCCACATGAAAAAAAAAAAATCAATCATATTCATTACTACAGCTATATTCAAAATATTTATAATTCAAAGGATTTTGTGAGGTAATTCATATGCAATGAAATAAGATACTGCATATTTTGGTAACAATGAATAACAATGCAAAGTATATGTTTGTGAAAGGCCAAAGCCTTACAAGCAAGGAAATGCAACAGATCTTTAAAATCTACTTTACACTTTAAATCTATACAAGTTTTTTGCCTCCATAATTGAGAAAGGAATTTTATTTTTTAAAAACCATTTAAATTATCAATATCATAAGTTTTGACACGTGTCTTTCGTTCACACAATCAGAATTTTAATTTCTGCTTTCCACTTTATACTGAAACACACAAATAAAAATTGTATTCGATTTAAAAATATTGCATTATATAAAAAAAGGCATTAAATAAAAAAAAGGAAAAAAGTTATATACAAAGTTTTGCAAAGAACAGATTTAGCCACCTAAGGCACGCTTTCTTAAAATAATTATTACTAAATTATTCAATTAAATAATAAGAATTAAAGTAAACGATGAAATATCGAGAAAGGGATAATAGTAATCTTTTCCGATATTAAAATTAAAGGAAATGATAAATTATTAAATTGAATATATTTAAGCTAAATTTTATTAAAATTAAAGCAAACGATAAATTATTAAACTGAATATATTTAAGCTGAATGTAATTAAAATTGTTGCAATTGATAAAAAAATTGAAAAATGACCCGGTATGTCAAAACGCCCACCTAAAACAATAGTCCCTTAGGTGGCGAAAAAATAAATAAAATTTTTGGAGAATTTTATTGCTAGCAGTTTATTATTACTTATTAAATATAAAATTGAAGGTAAAATTTATATATTCACATTCTTACAGCATGCTTAGAATTATTACAATATTTCTTTAAATATTATTGTGTGATTTTACATTTTAAGAACATTTTAATCAACTCATTGAATTGATGCTTTTTTTTTGTAAAACGAAACAAAAAACTATGATATTTTATTTATTTCAGCTAAATATCTTATAGCTCCTTATGTTTATTAAGATAAAGTTCATTTAAAAAAAATAGTTTGAATTGATACGATCTACTAAATTCACATCCAGGGCGGCACTAGGTCAAATTTACGTGATTTCTATAACACAATTACCCTCTGCAACGTTTTATTAGTAGAAAGCCTTATGTTTAAGCTGTTGATATTGTAATTTCCAAATATTTATGTATTTAATATTATCACATTTTATACATTATTCCATTATTTATATTTTGGCAGGAAGTAATGTTAGTATTTCTTTTATGAAACCTTAAACTTTTTCATTTATTTGTGCAGTTTTCTAAGCCTCTTAATTTATTTCAGTGTTTGTTTGTATACTCGTAAAATAGATTTTATAAATTATTTTTCTGCTTTGAGCAAAATACATATTTAAGCTGTTAGTGATTAATAAGCTATTTACTTTTTTATGTGTTGATTAAACTTACATTTTGTATTTTAAAATAAAGGAGAGTTTTGTTTTATAAATATTTTCTGCATCATTAGATCATAAGTTTTTATTCTAAAATATTAATAATATAGTAATGACTCTCTACATCACCTGAAAAACGAATGTGAACAGCTAAATTGTTATTAAGTATTTGTAAACAATAGTATTCTTAATGTGTAAACACTTTTATTTATCACGGACTTATACTAATATATTAAAATAAAGCATCATTGGATTTAAATTTGTATTAAATCATTCTCTATTTTAATCAAGATATATTATTAAGTTGTAACAATTGTATCATGATTAATTATCTGTACTTTTTTTATACTTTAAAGTAGTAATGTATTCCATTTGAATCAGTTGTAAATTAACTAAAAGTAATTTTTTGTACTCACTGACATCAACGTTGTTTTCCCTGCTTATGGAAAATTTAGCATTCGTTTGAAATTGTACCCGTATCTTATTATTCAATTTGCTTCAATCCTTCTTCACATATCGCAATCTCATAATCAAATTTTCATAAAACACGAATTAGTTTCGTATATTATAATTTGATGTAATTTCATATCGAATAGTATCTCTTACCTCGAGTACCGAGTCATTGGAAATATCTTTTGCCGTTATCTGTATTATAGAACTATAATTGAGTACAGAACGTTAGTTCTAATAGTACATAGGTTAAAATGTTACCAAAATCCAAAATGCAAGCGCAAAGAAGCAATTATCTCTAAAAGCTCGTTTACACTAAATGCAATAAAGATAGGTGATGTTGGGCTATTCGTGATTTTCTCTTCACTAACCCCGGAGTCTTTTATTGAGTTGAATTGCATGAAAATGCAATTTCTTCCCAACCCAAATGAAATGTGATTAGCTAAATAAGATTCAGTTATAAAGGAAGTGAATTCATTCAGATGTAATGATAAAAAGTGATATGCAATTAATGTAAAATGAAGTGAGGTAGAGAATGAGGACTTGCCAAAGCAGAATTGTTATTGAGATTGAAATTCTTCTGTTAGTTTTGGGAATAGAAGAAAATTCCACTAACGGCATTAACCTACGTGATTACTAATAAAGAACGTTGCGAAATTAAGAACGAGTGAACTGGCAAGATAGATTTTTTTAAAATTATGAATTAGGATTGGGAGAAATATTGGGATTCAAGGTGAGAGCGACCTTAGATATTCTACAGTGATAGTAAATGAATAGACTGTTTTATTCTTGTGTATCTTCAATTAGAGTTTTGTAGTTTTTGATTAAAATATTAGATTAAGATACATAGCACAAGAGTCTAATATTGACGGACAACCATCACAGATATTGTTGATTAACTTACGATAACAAAGAAAAATACCATTTTAACATCAATTATTGGGCATCCAATAGCAGTGAGATTTATTTTAGATCAGTAGGTATATTTACAAAGAGTAAGCTAGCTAGTGATTCTCTTTCTATCCATTCAGAAAACTCACCTTCAAAAGAACGTTACGTTTAGCTTAGTTTAGTTTATTAGTCTCAGAAGGAGGCGGTTTACTGACAACAAGCCTCATTATTTGACATTATAATAGGATTCTTAAACTTGTATTCGGTCAGAACTCGTTAACACATGGTTGAGTAATGCACGAGTCTCAATTATACTCGGTTTTACTATCCTCTCTTGATAAGCATTTACTAGAGAAATCTTTAGCTAAAATAAAAAGAGAGTTATAGATATTATTTTTCTTCTTTTTTTTTATGAAATTCAGATTTTTCAGGTGACGTCACCACTTCCTGTTAAAAATAGGCCTTTTGATAAAAAAAAAATTCCATCCTTCTTTTGACTATTTTTTTTTCGTAAGAGATTAATTTCAAGATCGGGCAGTCAGTGAGATTAGCTGTAAGTCCAACAATTTTGTATGGGTCAAATATAATGAATTATGAAGATTTTTTTTCCTTGTATAAACAATTTTTTGAAGAGATTATCTGTTTTTTAGCAACAGGGTTCTTGTATTAGAGCACCGTAAATAAGATCTACTACGCAAGAGATTAAGAAAAAAAATATAGTAATTAATTGATTGATTAAGCATTGATTATTTATTGGTTGATTAAGCAATAAACTCAATTTTCTTTAAATATTTCCAGTGTTCGTTTATTAAACATAATTTGTAAAAGGTAATATTGTAAAAATAGCATACCAGACCGTAAATTTATTTACTTCAAAACAACAATTACGCTGTGATTTAACGCAAATGGTCGTTATACGGAAGATTCGTGCCGATGTTGGAACTTATATCATCGGTCAATTTGCATTAACACTAGAACTCGCGGTTCACTTAACCGCCGACTTACTAACCATAGATTCCTCTGCAACGTGGTTGTATGGTAGACTGTACTTCTTTTTCTAAATTTCCATCTGAAGGTCGTTTAAGAACTTAAAAAGACATTTTACGCTAAACAGTTAAAGGTCTTTTCGCGTGATTATCTTCATCAGAATCCAGTGGCCAAGGTAACCCAGTGGTCATAGGCGTGGACTTGCGGACAACGTTTCGTCGTGTCGTTGTTTCAAGCTTTGATGCCACTTAAGACACGCCGTGCAGCGGAATTAGTGCACGCTAAATCTGTCGATGATCCAAGTCCTCTCGTTGACGTAGTATGCGAGGTGCCAGCTCAGATGTCATCCTCGTTACTTTACCGACTTTCAGAACTACTAGGTACGTCACCAATAGCCTTCGTGATGCTTCTCGGTGCCACGACAATCACAATGAACAGAATCCAGTTTGGTTCTTTGGTAACTAGCCGTATTTTTACACCAGATCAGACCAAGCATTCAATACTTTTGCGGATGTGAATGATGTAGCATTCATTTGAATTGTGATACAAAATCCCAAGAATGCTGCAAAATTCAAATTTTTGAGCCTCATTATCATTCTTTTTAAATTTTTTGTTGTGCCTTAATTTTTCTTTACCTAGGACTTACTGTCCTAACTGGTAAGTTTAGTATTTTCATTTCGTTTTGTTTTTTCTTCGTACTTTGAAACATTTCTGTTAGCTGGTGTATTGAGTAAATAAGAAATGAATCACTTGAAGAGAATACAAAAGCTTTTTTTAATACGTATATCTATTAAAATGTGATGTCCTAAATTCTTGAAAAAATGAAAATGGCATTCTTTGTCGGAATCAGCAGTTCAAGAAGTTATCCCTGTTAAGAACAGGAAATGAGAAATTGGGTAACTCATTATATTCTAGTGATCGTTTCTACCTTTTTCTAAGAAGTTCATGAATATGACGCCCTTCGCATTTAAAAAAACGACTCTGTAACTTTTCCAGCTGAGGAATCTGCCTTCTTAAGAGCAGATTAACCGGAAGTGACCTATATTTTTTTTGATTATGTATAATATATAATCCAGGATCATTGACGTTGATACTAGATGCCAAACGACGACCACAACTTGTCGAGGCACCGATCAAAACTAAACTAAGAATCAATATCGCGTTTGTTTCGTTATCATTTAACAATTGCCCATAATGGGAACACCTATTAGTCCAAGCAATGCCATTAGTCTTAGAAAACAGTTACTTTTTCAGCCCCCTTCTTGTATGAAATGAAACTAAAATATTTTGTTAAATGTAATAAAAAGCACGTTCCATTTTCTATTTGCTATTACGTTTATATTTTTTAGTTTAATTAATCTCTTCACTACACTATTTCCTTACAACATGACGTTTAATTTCAATAAACAATTTCAGTGTTAAAATATTACCGGATCCAGTTGAGTTTCATCCAAACCATGCAACCATTGGACGCAATATATACCCGCCCCCTCACGCGCAAGAGCAGAAAAACGCGGCAGCCGAAGTATTTTATGAATGAAGAGAAGGAAGCCGTATATTGTCTCCCATCATCTTTTGTTTTCCATTAATGAAGTAGTATCTGTGTAGTAAAGGACGAACCACAAGGTCAATCGTGGAAGGCCCGTGTAGGTTTGACACTGAAACGGGAGCTTCATTCACTCGCTAATCCCCGGTGGAAAATACCGATATAAATAATGCTGTCTCTTTCAACCATTTTGCAATGCGCTATTTATAGCGTTTAATGTATAAAGAAAGTAATATTGCGCTCTGGAACAATGGGGAGTGTTTGCATTAGCAAGGAGGCTCTGCATCTCTAGAAGGGGGTTAATCATGTTCGAAGGCATTAGCGTCAAGAAGAAATTCGTTTGGTACATTTATTACTTTCAACAAGTGGGGAAAAGCTCTCTGGTTCGCTAAGACTGCAGTGAAGTCGAAATGATTGAGGTGGTATGTTGTTAAAATGGTAATAATGTAATTTTAAGATATTTTTCAGAAGCGCTTTAGAAAAATTTCATTGTGCTTAAAACCAGTTAGGCATCAAATAACAAACAAATAATTAAAGGTTACATGTTGGGAGTAACAAATTAAATAAATAGTTGCGCTGTGGAAACAGTTATCCGGGATTAAGAAATTTAGAAAGGAGTTAAAACGTATTAAAAATGTTTTCGTAAGACATAAAAATGTTTTAAAATTGATTAATCACTTAAGAATTTGAAAAGAATTAAAGGACACTCAGACACAGTACTCTGAAATGATCAAAACATTGAAACCTGCATTTTATTAAATTCCTGTTACATTTTATTACCTTATTTAATTGAAACATTTATTACCTTATTTTGATTGTGTGACTTTTCCAAATGCTCGTATATGTAAAAAATTTCGTAGCTTTTAAAATTTTCTTTTACTGTATGCTAAGTCATAACATTGACCTTATCAACATATTAAGATATTTTGTGCTAACGGTCACGGTCGCTGACTCGCTGCCGGCAGTTTTCGTCGAGTTGTGGTTTCGAGCCTTGATGCTGCTAAAGACCCTCCATATAGCTGAGGCTGATGCAGGTAAAGTGTGTCGAGGCTCAAAGTCATCCAGGTGGCGTGGTGTGGAAGTTAGGAGTGGGATGTGCCAACTCAAGTTACCTTTTCGTTACTTGATCGAGGTTCAAAATTATGAGGTTCGTTTGAAGCTCTAAAGCCTTTGTGTGAGCTTGGTCACCTTAAATATTCTGCCAATAACCCTCGTGCTTCTTCTAGTGTAACATTAATAAAACCAAACAAAACTCTCTCTTTTATTTTTATTTTTCAAGGTGGTCATGTTCTTAAAATATAAAAATCTTTTTTGCAATTAATACAATAACTTTTTTTCTGGTTGTTTTGTATAATCTTCTTTTTACTCCGATGCATGAGGGACAAAGAATTTTGATAAATAGTTTTTTTTTTTTTTTTTTTAATCTACGGAATTAGGTATATCAGTTGTTTTTTACTCTTTTCGTTGTAAGAATTTATAATAACTAATACAACCAAACCATTCTCAGAATTCTGAGAAACACTTCTGAAAAATTTATAGTTTTTTTTAAATATCAAAATTTGTTGATGTAGTAGGAATTTTAAAATATTGAAATATTTTAATAAAAAATTAAAATTTTAAATAATTGCTTCTTCGTGTATGATTTTATGTGAAAGCGCGAGTATGTTTAAGTGTATTTGTGCTCGTATACGTGTGTGTAATACTTATGAATATGTATGTTTATTCATATATGTATATGTATATTCATTAGAATGTGTATGTGCTTGTAAATGAGGGTATGTCTTTGTGTAATTGTGACTGCTATGTCATTGCCTATTAACGTCGTACTGAGAAGCAACTTGAGGGCTGTTGGCGATGACCTCGTAACTTTGAACCTCTGTCAATGGACGAGGAACACCTGAACTGGCACCTCCCTCTCCAAACTTTCACACCACACCAATGGGATGACTTAGAGTTTCGACATATTTCACGTGCATCAGCCCACTACACTGCGACTCATCGAACCCACGACTCGAAGAATGCAACACCGATCACGATTCTATGACCATGAACACTAAGTTACCGTGGCCTCTCGTGTATATGGGTATTTGTTCGTATGTGTGTGCGTGCATGTGAGTGTATTCGCTTGGAAAAGTGTGGGTATGCGTATGCGTATATTTTTGCATGTGCATCTGGGCGTGTGTGTATTTGTGAGTGTATGTGCATACAATATGTGTATTCTTGTATGCATGTGCATATGTATGTAGTGTATATGACTGTGCGTATGTGTCTGTGATTGAAAATTTTATCGACAGAATGGGAAGAAATGAAAATATCGGAGAAAGAAATTAAATGTTCTAGACAGCCTGTATCTACAATTGTTTTACTGTTTTAAATTAAATTCGGTATAAGTGTAGTTGAGTAACCATGAAAATTCTTTAACCTCATCTTGTGAAAACACCGGATTATTCAAAATGATTCATCCGATTTCAAAATTCTATATTTTCAAAAATAAATGGAACACAAAGATAAGTTATGCATGAATACAAAGAAAAACCGTGGAAGTCTTATATTGTGAAAAATAGACGGCCCTCGTGCGTTTTTCTTGAATCCATTTCATGAAAATTGTTTTAGAAGCTTTCACACAGGTTGAATTGGTAGCAGTGGACCAGATGACTAAATCTTATAAAGTTGACCACCTTTGTCATCTGGTAGAGCCTCATGCAATTTTTTCCTTTAGCGATTTGTAAAAGATAAAGTGCAAGCTCCACCATTTCACAAGTTTATGTGAACTTAGCAACGGATTTCTGATGCTGCACAATCAATTACCACTGACACAAAACAACGCGTTGGGCAGAATTTGCATATCGAATTAACATTATACGTGTAACTAAAGGAAGTTATCGAACACTTGTAAAAAAACTTCTAAATTTTCCCTTTCCGTTTATGTGTTACTTATCATTCTGTGTCGTTTGTTTTTGAAAATATGGAGTTTTGAAATCGTATGATTCATTTTGAATAACTTTCTTTGTAGCTTGCGTTCTATAACATTTAAATGAACTGATTATTTTATTTAGCAGAAGACAGCGTCTGCAGTGACCGATTAAGAAATTAGTTTCTACGTATTACGGCTACGCATTACGACGGACCTCGTAATTTTGAACCATGGTCAAGTGACGAGGACGACACCTGAGCTGGCAACCCCCTTTCCTAACATCCACACCACGCCAACGGGAGGACTTTGGGCCCCGAACAGATTTAACGTGCATCAGTCCCGGCTACACGGTGGATCTTTGGCAGCCAAGGATCGAACCCGTGGTTGAACGAAGACCGCCAGCCTTGAGTCCACGACCTTGATCACTAGGCTACCGCGGCCCTTACTTTCCATTGAAAATGCAGTATCTAAAAACAATATTTTTGACGTAGCAAAAACATTTTCGGGAGACAAAGCTTGAGATAAACAGTTTTAACTTTTTTCTATTGATACAGAGGTTTAAAATATTTTTTAAAAGAAGAAAATGGCATATTAATAGGTATTTTTATATATATATATATTTGTGTGCTAGATATACGAGTATATTTTTTTTTCTTCATTTTTTTTTTTTTTTTTTTTTTTTGCTGCTTAAACATCTTGATTTTTTTTCCAAATCTTTTACACTATTTAATTTTAATTTAATATATGTTAATTATACATCTGTGTTGACATTTTGTACCGTGATCATTCCAAGAAAAGAGCCCCATGGAGATTTCTATCCCGGCCAACGATAGCTGTAACTAGGTCTTCCACTGTATGTGTTATCTATACAACCATTTTAGGTATTAATTTTTTTATTCGAAAAGAGAAGGTCATTATGAGTTCGTCATTAAAAACATTAATGGTCCCGCCTAACAATTAATTAAAAAGAGCTCGGCTTCAGTTCAGAGCCAAATGTCCGAATCCATATTGTTCAAACATGAGGCTATTTTTAAGCTTCAATAATTATCAAACCAACTACTCACCAGGGTTCCATTAACGATCCATTCTTGAACTCGTGTTGAACTAAATCAGTGACGCGTGAGATATTTCCGTCACTTTCTTCATCCATCGCTAAATTTTCCTTTCCGTCTTTGCGATCATTATATGTCACCATCTGGCTATCGCGTCGAATATATATGGACTATAATTACTTGCGATTCTTTACGATACTGCACTAATCCTGGCAAACATGGACAGAATTCTTAAAAGGACTGCATCCGGATTTAGCACCCTTTAATTCGAGGAAATGAATCATATGAAGAGCGATTACTGAACTTTAATGTTAATGTTTTTTGTATGATAATATGCTACTTTCTGATATCCTACACTCTGATTACACGGTAAGGATTTTTAATAAATGCAATATCTTCTACCTTTCGATCGAAGAATGAATCAAACTAAGATGTTTGGATGTCAAGATGTTAAAGCTACAAAAGTTTTTGTTTTTCATTTTTTTTCTTCAAAATAATCTGTACGGTACAGAAACTGTATGTGTCTATATTGTAGCCTAGTGGTCAAAGCTGCGAAATAGCGTAGCGTTGTTTCCGAAGAATCGTGGACTCGAGCCTTATGCCTCTAAATACCCACCCTGTTGCGAGGTTGATACACCTTAAATCTGTCGAGGTTCCAAATTCTCCCATTCACGAGGTGTGGAACTTAGCAGAGGAAGGTATCAGCTCATATCCCTCCTCGTCACTTGACCGAATGTCACTTCTCCAAATTGACGAGATCTATCACTAGTTGTCCTTGTGTTGTTTCTAGTGAGACGTTAATAATCACTCAATCAATGAAAAGCAGACATATATATATAACATATTTTCTTGGTTTTGGGAGTGAAATGCTTCAAAATAATACTCAATCAGATTTTTTTTTTTTTTTTTTTTTTTAGAATCAACACGGCAGTATTCGAAATTTTCATTTTGATCATTTCGTTTCAAGCCTTACATTTATTATTTACAGTTTTTAATTAAAGATAATTTTCCATTTTAAAAAATTTTTTATGCGTAAGACAGCATTTATTCTTGATTATAAGTAAAAATGTGATTCAAACCTGAAATCGGGTGAAAAAAAATTCTAGACACCGTATAGCAATATTCAAATTAATTCATTTAAAAAAATTTTTTAAATTTTACATTTACTACTAAAAAAGTTTTTTCACTAAAGATGATTTCACATTTAAAAACCTTTATATGTAAAGTAGTTTAAGTTCTCGGTTTTGGGAAAGGGTAATGTTTCATAATATTTTGTACTAATTCAAACATGAACATTCAAAAAAACATTCTAAATTAAATTAAATTTTCCATTGGAAGTATTTTAATTCATTAACTATAGCGTAGACCCTTGAAGTTGGAGGAAGAAATGATTCAAAATTTTTCTTCGCTGGGAAAAAAAATTCTAGAATCAAAAGCAGGATTTGAAAAAGTTCTTGTACAGATTTCATTTTTAAGTTCTACATTTTCTACACATAGTTTTAAATAAAGATACTTTCCCATTTCAATAAATTCTTGATTTTTTGGGGAGTGGGAGGGGACATTTATTCAAAATTGTACTCTAAACAACAGCAGCAAAAATTAGTGTCAAAATAACAAAATTAAAACGTCATTTTTTATAGATTTTTTTTTTAAGTTTTTTTTTCTCTAAGGACTATCTCTTACCTGTAAAAACTTATTTATTATTCTGATTGAAAATATACTTGATAGAGTTGATTCATGACATCTTAGTTTTCAATAGATTCTCTTCTGTCAAGTGTTATTGATTGGAAAAGACAAACAAAACATTTTCACGCGTTTGGTGCTTTCTTCCTCTAGAAGGGAAAAATATCCTCCTATAGTATCATCGCGATGATACGTAGAGAAACATTCTAACCGATATTTATGGAGAATATCGAGTTTTCCAGCCATTACTGCACAATTAATATACTTCTCCTCCCTGTTGTAATGAGTTTTGCGTGGAACAGTTTTTCATTTGGCGTCATCGGCTGTCTCTAGTATAGTGGCGGGTCACATCTACACGTGTGCCGTAGCCAGGATATCTCTAATTTTGACTTATGTGCGGTTGTCTTAGTTAGACACACAGGGGCAAATATTTTGCATCGGGGGGCATATGCAACCAGTACTTCTAGGATGTACTGCAGTATGGTTTTCACTTCCTGGATCACCACTTCAGCATTTAATCTCGGTATGAAGGTGGCGTTTTGAACCTTGGACCATGGGTCTAAAGAAGAAGTTGACAGGTCGCTTTCTGCTGCAGCTTTATCAAACGGACCAAAAAAGACGTCCTAATCGGGGATAATTATAAAGGCGGTTAAACTTCTGTTGTTATTGTTGACGAGAGCTGCTGCGCATGTTAAAATATTGCAATGACCCAATAGCATCAAATGACAAAGAGGGGTGCAATAAGAAGACAACAATGCTATTTCAAAATTCATTAAAGTAGCATTGACATTAAGAAACCTGAAATTTTTGCATTTTTAATTTTATTAGATGACACTTTACTGATTTTTTGGATGTACCTTTTTTGAGGATTTGATTACTAGACCACTAATTCCTTGGATTTTAAATTTTTATAAAAGCATGCCCCGTCATGGAAAAAAATATTTTTATTTGCATTTTTCTCAAAACCTGTCTTTTTAGGATTCTGGTTCACTTTACTCAAAATCTGTGCATAGATACTTCCCAAGTTATAAAATGGGGTTTTTATCTGAGCAATGAAAAATTTATTTTTTATAAACACGCGCAAATTTTAAGTATTGCACAACATTTGTATAAAAAATATGAAAATTTTTATCAGAATTTTTTTAAAAAAATTAAATTTTATTGAATTTATTTTTGAAATTATAATTATGTTCAGTATATATATACGATATTACACCACTGGTCTTATTCTTTGATGGAATCTGTATGTAAGCCATCGATTTTATTTTAAAGTCACCGACTACGGACTTCGGAAAGATGATCACTGAGATACTGTAATTTTTTCAATTTCTCTTATTTCAAGTTAATTTTTACTAAAATTTTTCTTAAAAAAAGTAAAATGATGAAATATGAATCTGTAAAACCCACAGCCCTTAGAGATTTCCATGAAATTAAAACAATCATTTTGTCAAAGAAGTTTTCTCTAGATGAAAACCATCATGGATTTCATCTAATGTACCAAAACAAAATTTAATAAGACTTCATTAATCTTAAACCTAGAAAATATAATAATAATATGCACCAGAATTTTCCGAATGTGTTTTTCCTGTTGTTTTTGAGATTTTTTTTCATCCGTCACCCACTAAAAACTCAAATCTATTTTTAAAATTATTAATGAGAAATGTAAAGCTGTTTCTTGGTATCTAAGAACTTCACGTTTAAAAACAAAGACTAAAATTTAAGACGAAAGCCCTTCATTACTTTGATCTTGTGCCATATGTTATTAAGGAATATCGACTTACTCCAATTGATTAATTTTTTGGTTTAGCTTAACTTTTGTCAACGTCGCACTGGAAGTAACATGAGGGCTATTGGCGACGGACCTCAAAATTTTGAACCTTTGTCAAGTGAGGAGGACGACACTTGAGCTGTCACCTCCCTCTCCTAACTTCCACACCATGCCAACGGGAGGATTTTGGGGCCCGACAAATTTAACGTGCATCAGCCCCGGCTACACGGCGATTCTTTAGCGGCCAAGGCTCGAACTCGCGACTGAACGAGAACCGCCGGCCACAAATCCAAAACCATGACCACTAGGCTACTTCGTCCACCTTACTCCAATTGAAAACACGTAAGAACAAACGAAAATGTTTTATTATTAGCCACTGTGATGGATAGCTAAAGTAGCGCTCTCTAGAATCTCAATTAATTTATCAATTCTAAATTAGGATAACATATAAATTCTTATGTTGCCAATTCACTCGTTTGATTCAAACACTTTCTACAAATAACTTATTCTTATCTTAATATTCCAAGTAAAATTCGGTTCAATCTACAAAACGAATTAAAGAACTTCAAATCAAATTGTAAATCTCTATCAGCAAGTCGATATCCTCTATTTCCCTCATTTTTTCTTTAAATCTATTTCATTTGTTCATTGTTTTCTCAATTAGATTTACGATAACAAGTTTCCCCCGAGTAATGTTTCCTTTTTCCCTCATGGGACGTCTTTAAACCACTTAACAGCTCGAAAAATTTTAAATCCCTAAAGTGTGCATTTTTTTACTACCGAAATTATAAGAAAATTGTATTTATTATCAAAATAGTTAATAATAACGTGAAATACACTTATTGATCCGAAATTAAGTATATAAACCGATATAAAGGGAGAATTTTAAAAAATATATCACTATCCTCTTAATGTTGGCTTTTTCGACACAAGATGGAGAGTAAATAGAAACTTATATTCCATGCCTCGACATTTCATTCAACTAATGAATGATTCATGTGAATGTATGGAAATTTTGGTGGAGCATTTGGAGGATTTTTCACATCAATTTCGTAACAATCCGAGCTTCTTCGAAATCATCAATCAAACTTATTTTGTCATGAGCCAGAAGTTATTTGAAATCTCAATAGCTTCTGGTTTAGCTTGCAAGGACTATCCTTTATTACTCTGTTATTGAACTATATCTTATGTGAAGATTTTAAGCAACAAATATTGACTCCGCTAATTAAAGACACGTAAGGAAAAACAAAAATGATTTATTTATAGTCGCTGATGGATAGCTGAAGTCGCTAGTTCTCGAATCCCAAATTAACTTATCAATTCTAACTTAGGATCATCTGATAAATTCTTAGCTTATCAATTCGCTCGTATGCTTATAAACAGCAGATTCTTATCTTAATGCTTCTACTATAAAATTCGTTTCAATCTACAAAACGAATTAAAGAGTTTGAATCCGAATTACAAATCTCTGTCAGGAAATCATTATACTCTATTTCCCTTCATTTTTTCTATCAATCTCATTCATTTATATATCATTATTTCTCATTCACTTCGATTCACTTATATATTCATCTAATTTATTTAATCACGTTTAATTTTGGTTGGGAATAAATTGTAATTTTTTGCAAATCAAATTATTATAAAGTCCCCGAGATTAGTGATGCAAAAATCGCGAATAGCCCCCATCACAAATTTAATTCACAGATCTAGTTCAATATCTTTTCTCCTTTTCAAAATTTACTTCTTAGGAAAATCAGTAATGTAACAAAATGCATCGAAATTTCACAACTTTTTTTTTCTGAAACTGGGCATCCTTCACGTCACGAGAACCAAATATTCATCTGTGGTATTCTCTCGTACGTGCCATTGAGTGATGAGTCACATGAGGGTTCAGGTATAGATGTAACATCTCAATCTGATAAACCTTTCTCGGATTCTAAATTAAAAGTTAATGGATTCTTAATCTATTTTCGTTACTGTTGATAGAGAGAGGTAAAAAAAGATTTTTTAAGAGACACAGTACCCTAAAAATGACCTTCCCCCTCAAAACAAAAAAATACTACTTTATTTTAGTTGTATGATGTTTCTACATATATGTACAAAGTTCCACAGCTCTAGCTGTAGTATTTAGGGAGTTATTTAAATATTCTTTAACAGTAGGTTGAGTTATTTCATTGACCTTCAAAACTTTGAATTGATTTTTCTCAGTTTGATTTTTTTTTCATGACGGTTAAGTACTTAAAATATTACGGCTTTTTTTTAAAAAAAAAATCAATATAAAATCTTGAAAATGTTTTCTACTTATTTTGATAGTATGTTTCTCTCTCTCTCATACTTATGTGTATGTGATAGTAATTCAGATAAAAGTTATTTTTATGTAGTCCTCATTGCTAGATATAAGTGTTTTTCATAGTGTCCGATCGAAAAAAAAGTGTGAAACTCATAAATAACTCTAGTACAACTCAAAACAATTCAAATAAAGACGATATGCACTTCTAAGAACTCGAGAAAAGAAATTATTCAAAAATATTGAAACTAGTAGAAAAGTAGGTATTTTAAAAATGTGAAGTATTTTGAGAAAAATTAAGATATTAATAATTGTTTTACAACGAATCTTTTCTACTGAAATGCGTATTTTATGTGTGTAATGAAAAAATCTTTTACGTATAAATAAAAATTTTCCTCATATATATATATATATATATATGTATGTATATATATTAAAAAAGCTATCACAGGTATGTGCCCTTTTAAAATTAGTTTCCAGACCTAACAAATATTCCTTAACAGTAGTTGAAATCTCAACCGGCAATGAACTCACTCTGTAATTATCAGCTTCCGTCTGACGTAAGCATAGATTGATTTTTTCGTAATACAGCTACAAAACACATTACTTGTACTTTAAAAACAAAGCATTGTTACCTCAAAGCAAAATTTAAATTTTTCGAAAAAAAATCAAAAATATCACAGAGATATTTTGTGACACTGTGCAAGTTATCATTAATCAATTTTTTTCGTGGCCCAGGACTAGATCGCAACCCATCCTTCTATACACCAATCACTGACAGCAATTTCTACATAAAAATTCGCCAACACTTTTGTTCACATAGCTTTCTCGCCAAATATAGCCTGACGCATGGAATTGAGAAAAGTCCTGTCCATCACTCTGAGCTTAAAAAATCTATCACCGTTGTGTTTGATTTTCTCTCCCTCGCGACCCTGGGACCTCGAGGGTCAACAGGGGCCTATTAAGTGCGCCCATTAAACGATTTGAGGGTCGACGCTCGTAAGAAAACGCCCTCAAACATTTAGAACCACAGGGGGTCGGCTTACTGAGCAGCGAGCACTGTTTCCAGATCTTGTCTAGGCTGGATTTCGATTGAAAGAAACGAAAAACAATGGCTTACGCACGTGGGGGGTACGATGGAAAAGTTTTGTGTCTCCATTTACGTTTATATTTTCGAGAGAAGAATATTTTGTCTTGAATTAAACATACATTACATTTTTGATGAATGGGGTCCGTGAGATATGACATGAATGGAATAACGTTTTGAGAAGGAAATGAGTGGGGAAAGAAAAAAAAAACCTGACAGATGACATATTGGTAAGGTTTGAGATGTTTGAAGCTGTTCTTCTTTCGATAATGAAGTGATTAATGAAGTCTCCAGTAGGACAGAGAGAAACAAAATAGAGTGACAAAAAGTCACTCTTTACAAGAGGAATGCGTGAGAAAAAAATTAATGTAATGCATATAACAAAATGTATAAAGGTATAAGTAATAATTAAAGTACATAAAAATGCTTGTAAAACTTATGAGACAAAAAAAAGTGGTACATATAATAACTAAGCTAAAGGAATCAAATGCTAACACATCTTTTTTCATACGCAATACTGAAGTTTGAGTTCGATTAATAGAATACTTATTGCACAATCGCACGTGCTCTCTCAGTCGGTTGTCTCTTATGGGTGATATATATAGTATATATATAGCTCTGAATAGGATTATGTCTTTTAGTTTAATTGTAATTTAACAATCGATTCATTGTTTATTAACATTACATTTAGGAGCAATATTAACGTTTTTACATTTATTAACGTTGCACCTCTAATTTTGTGCTATATTTTTTGCTATTAAATTAAGTCAGAATTAAAGCTAATTTGACATTATCTTTAAAAACTAATTACGGTGAATTAACAAATCTTGGAGCCAAAGTAAACCAATTTAAAATGATGAAGAGCAACAAACACTTAATCATTATCAACTATCGAAATGTACTTCTCCGAATTTCTCTATATTTCATAAGAGTATGATCTAATCTGTTTGAAATATCTTTCAGGAAACTATTTAAAACAGTTTTCAGTTTCTTCTTTTTGTATGTATGTGGTATTATTGTTATCGTTATCCTTATAGTTAACTGTTTTAAAACACTACAAAATATATATGCAAAATAAAGTCAACGAGCAAAACATTTGAATTTATGCCATTTTATGTCCTCGAATGAAAGACGTATTATATTTTACACATGAAAAACTTTTCCCAAATAAAAGCTTAAAAGTACCTCATTTTCTTAAAACTTCAGTCTGAATTAGAATTTGAAATGCAACGTGAACGATATCACACCGAAAATAAATTACATGGGTTTGCTGATTATATGAGCTTTAAGCTTCTTAAAAATTACTTACATTTATAGTTAATACACATTATTACTTATTTATATACATTTATAGTTACTCACATTTATTATTAGTTAAAAATTACTTACATTTATTTTACAGATTAATAGGATAAAATGTTCAATTTAATAGATGAATCCACAACAGATATTTTTCTCCTCTTTAAAGCATGAAAGTACTGGGCTAGTGTTAAATACATAAAAGCGAGAAAAATAAGACATTTTTCACAATTATAGAAATATAATGCAATATTCTTCATTGCATATTTAAAGTTATTTAAACCATTTTTTGACTCCTTTAACCTTTGACAATGGGACCTAACATAACCAACATCTCTTATAAAGAGAAAAATAAATTATAAGAATATGACTCAAATAAAGAATTAGGTTTGTTCTATATATATAATGAGCTAATTATTTAATTTTTTTTTCTCATGTAAATCGAATCCGTATTCCAGATTGATTTATTCAGTGACAGAAAGAAAAGATGACAATTCAGCCCTTTAATAATAATGTATGTACGTGTTTGAATAAACGTTAAACATAAGCTTTTTTGAATGATTCGCATTACGAAAAAGATTATGGAATGAATAATGTTCGTTTTTTAAGCGGTGCTTTGCCCTGTAAGATTAAACTTTACAAGCGCTATTAAATCTAGTTATTCCAAATATGATACTAATATTGGCATCATGATGTGTGAGGGATATAGATATTAAATTAATCTACAAAAATATGACAAACATTTTTCTGATAACAAAGAAATTCATCAAAGAGAAATACATACATAGAATATTTTTATTATCTCATTCAATTATGTACAACATACTCATTCAATAACTAAATCTTTAATTTAAATACTTTGATGTAGTGAATAATAAAATGTATTTTAATGAAGTAATTATAATTTTCTTTTTAAAAAAGGGTAATTTTGTTACTTGGATATATATATCTCCTGAATTCTTATAGCTTTATTTTTTTCTTTTTGTATTTTTTTTTCTCTTTAATTTAATTTTTTTACCATTTTAATTTTCGGAACATATTTCTTTTTTATATTTTTGGCTTTGTAACAATTTTAAAAGCATATTTTGTTGATTAGAAAGTTAGGCCTATAATTATAGAGTAACCCAGCTTAGCAGATTAAAGCCTGTCACAACATTCAATATGTTGTTCTCCATTTTTGTTTTTTCCAAAAATTGTTTTGGTTTCTTACGTTTTTCAAATAACTTCATATTTGATATATTTTAACTTCCTGATGTTTTGTTTATTATATAATTTATATATATATGTGTGTGTGTGTTTGTCAGTGCTAATGGAAGTACTATTTCTCTAAGCAAATTGTGAAACTTATTAGGAGTTCAGTCGAATTACTTTTTTTGATAAGCTATATAAAAATTGAGCAATTTTTACTTTGAAAAAACGCTATTTATTTTTCCACACAAGTTTTCAAATTGGGACAAATGGATTAATGAAATTTGTATTTTTTTAAAATTAAATTGTAAAAAAAATGGTGTACAACTCTTAAAAAAATTTTCAGTTATAAATTCTTTTCCAGTAGAAGTTCTTATAATTTGAGTTTAAGTTTCGCTGGGGAAACTGAATATTGAATTAGGATGTGATTGCTTATTAAAATCGCACTTAGAACCAACCTGGTAGTTAATGAAGATAGATCTCGTAATTTTGAACGTCGGCCACGAGACGAGGATCCTTTAAATTCAAATATGTCTAAAATCCCCTTCTCTATGGTGTGCTGTGTAAATTTGGACAAGAGGGTAACCGACTTAAGTGTATTTGTTCTCCCTCTTTCATCTTAGTTCAAAATAACGAGTTCGATCCCTTAATCCTAACACGCTTTCATTTAGCATACTTTCAATAGATATCCTTTGTATGAGTCAAAGGTTCTTTATGGGTCCTCTGTACCCTAAGAAGCTACGATACTTCTCAACGGCACCAATTTAGGAAATATCGGGCCAATACACCTCAAATAAGTACAGTGAAACCTCGTAAGTCTGATTAATTCGAACCAGAGCCGGTGTGAGAATTTGAAAAACATTGTGAGCTGCTGAAAGGAAAATCGAACTAAGCTAAGACACACTTACAGAAAATCATCTTTATATTTATTAAATTTAGTATGAATCCTATTTACAAAAGATAAAGAGTTCTATTTTGAGTGAACTTAACTTTTTTTTGTCACTGGAGATAAAGAGGTGTAAATAAGGTTTCGTCAATTGCACAGAATAACTGTAAGGTAGCCCTCACCCCCCTACATTCGTAGCAGTTAAAACATTTCTGGAAGGAAAACAATTTTTTTTTCGAAATGCGTAGATAAAATGATCAAATATTGTTATGGTTGTTTCTCAAATTGAAAAACATTTTTTTTACTGTACAGACATCTCCAAATAACCGAAAATCCAACTTAAAAGGGTCCTAATCAAAGAGGCGTAACCGTAATGGTATTTCGGCGACTGGTGCTTTCGACGCCTTGGAGAGGAAGGTAGTTGACATTCAAGTGCTTTCATGTTTCGTACCCTTGACCACTATGTCCGAAGAAGTTGATCGGTCGCTTTTTGCTGTACTCTCGCCAACTAGATTAAAAGGAATGTCCCAATCGGGTTGGTTATTAAGGCTTCTTTCACGGTTGTTGCAGAGAGCCACCGCATACTCCCCCTCTAGTATCATCATGATGATACGAAGAAAAACATTCTGTTTTTTTTACATTTGTACAGAAGGTTGCTTTTCCTGCCATTTCTGCAAGAATTATCCTAGCAATATTGATTGAGTTACGCCTTGAACAGTTTCTATTTGACTTCAACGGCTGTCTCGAGTTGAATGATGGATCTCATTGACTCGTTAGTCAGAGCCGAGATAACATGAGTCGTGATTTATGTGCGCTTGTCTTAGTTAGACACACAGAGGCAAGTGGTTTGCGTCAGGGACATATGGAACCAATAGTTCTAGGCTGTTCAGCCATCTATTGTTCACGTCTTGGCTCACCACTTCAGCGTTATATGATTTTAGAGCCCCTCGAGGGGAAAGAGTAGTTGAGGACCTTGGATTGCCGGTGGTGTTCCGAATACTCAACCATTAGGTCCGAAGAAAAATTGACCTATCACTTTTTCAATTAGACCAAAAGAGACGTTCCAGTCGGATGGTTATTAAGATGTTTTACTTCTAGCGTTGTTGTTGAAGAGAGCCGCTACCGTATTAATGGCTCGGAGGAAGTCGTGAGATTTCTGCCTTATCAAATTGAGCTAAATGTTTTTGGTTAATACGATAATGCACACTCTAGATTCTCCAGTGATCTTACTTCATTTTCAACCCTCTTCTCGTATTAGTGCGGCTGGCGGTTTTCGTTCAGTCGCGGGTTCAATCCTTGGCCGCCAAAGACCCGCCGTGTAGCCAGGGCTGATGCACGTTAAATCTGTTCGGGGCCCAAAGTCCTCCCGTTGGCGTGGTGTGGATGTTAGGAGAGGGAGTGCCAGCTCAGGTGTCGTCCTCATCACTTGACCGTTAATAAAAACTAAACTAAGCTAAACTAGTCACTAAGTCACGTTAATAAAAACTAAACTAAGCTAAACTA
>BMAW01129877.1:0-26795 GCA_019974015.1 Nephila pilipes | reverse complement strand
AACTAGTCACTAAGTCACGTTAATAAAAACTAAACTAAGCTAAACTAAACTAAATTTCTCGTATTCGTTTCATGCGTACCTTTTCATCTTCTTTCTTACATTTATAGAGTTTTGTATAAGTTAGAGATTTCCAACGGAGTTCAATGGGCATTTAAAAAGGATCTAAGTTATTTTAGGGGTCTAAGGGGTGGATAGCATTTTTTTTTCAGTCTTAAAATTTCATTCTTTTAAGGATTGTAATTATTAGATAGTAAGATCTATAAATTTATCTATTTTAATGCGTATACATATAGTATAGATTTGATAAGGAGCTTTTGATCAACTTATCTAAAGCGAAATGTCATGTCTCTTTTATTTGGCAACGTCATTATTAATATGCGCCGAATGATTTATGTATATGCGCCGTCGACTTTTATTCGATTACCAGTATGCCCCGATTACTAGTCAGGACTGGGGATATCTCATTCGCGCGCAGTCCAAATGATCTGCATAATGATTCTCCTATAATGTTAGTTGCCTGTAATAATATAATAATTATTTAACAGTTAATCCAATTTCTAAACAATTAATTACTATGTTACGTTAAATTATATGAAAACTTGTGATTTCCTACAATTTAGCTAAAAATGTATTTGTAAATAGTAATTTACGTAGATATCACTAATAAGTGTTTTTTTATTGCACCTATAAAATATGATTATTTTTATATGTAATTTTTAGCAATGTTGCTTGCAAAAGAAGAAAGTTTCAGCAGTATTTATAAGAATATTTAAGAATTGGTTTCACTGCACTTCATTTATAATTCATAAATACAATTCAAACTAGGTTGTGGATTATCGCTTTTAACTCAATTATGAGTAAGTAATGATGGCTTTTACAATAATTTACTTCTTCTTACAAAAGTTCATTACTTATCGAAAAGAAATTGTTTTTAACGTTTCTTTGAAATCTTTTATTCTGCAATCGAATTCCTTTTAGAAATTGATAAACCTATGCCAACAAAATTAATTGAATTGAAAAGTATATATTTTATTTAGAACACATATTTTAAATTTAATAATGTGCAAAATAAATTACAGTGAAAAAAAATTACAGTCATTAGAACTCTAACAGTTATATTAGAGTTTCACTAAAAAGTGGACTCGTTTATTTCCACTTTAAATCAAAATGATTTTGGATGTTTTGAATATTTGATGCAGGTATCTGTGGTTAAAAAAATATTAGATTAAAACTGAATGACATTCAAATATTTACGGATTACTAGAAACAATTAAAATATGTACATCGATTCTTGTCATAACGATTTTGAAAGTTTAGATGTTCCATCTTAGAACATGAATCCATTTGAGAGCGACAAAATCAACATTGATTTTCCGCTATATGAAGAACTGATTGAATTGAAGCAGAGTTTTTTTAATGATAAAATCAATTTTCAAACAAGTGGTTATGACAAATTTTAGAATTCTAAAGATATTCTCAAGAAGTACGTCAAATAAACCCATACCTCTTAACATTATTCGTAACTTATCTTCATTCTTACTTTGTTGAGGCAAGATTCAGTCATGTTAATAATTTATTAAGGAAAATTCGTATTTTATTGAACATTACAGAGTACATATGGCTTATGCTTTTCATTAATTTTTCACATAATATAAAAATTATTATGGGAAAGCATAAAACCCAAACATCGCCTTAAATTTTTATAAAATTATACTGTAATTACATATAACTCATTTAAGTTTTTCAAAAAAAATGTTTGGTAAAATATGTATTTATATTTGTTTTGTTAGTTAAAGTGATTGTACGATGATAAGCAATCTCAGGCCAAATATTAAAAAAATGGGTACTTGCATTAAACACATCTACTGCATTAATTAAAATCAAATTATTATGCAAATTACAATCAGTGTTACTGAAATCTTGTTTATATTTGTAAAATTGAAGACTAAAATATAGTAAAAAGTAAAACATAAATTAAATTAAACAACTTTTTTCTAATTTTTCACTCATATTCTTAGTTAAATTGTTATCTTTAATATTTTATATGCATTTATTAGTAATATGATTTTATTTTATGCAGCATATTGTACAGAAAAATACAAGGTAATCTAAGAGGATACTATTCTTTCAAAAGGTCGATGTTGGGAAAAGTTTGGCAACCCCTGGTGTTGATCGATAACAGCCAAATGGTGGCATTCGAGTCGCATGTGGCTCTTCAAGAAGTTAATTCGGCTCAACTAATAAATGAAAAATATTTTTCATATTTTAAATTTCTGGAATCGTATAAATACATGCAGCCATAGGAAACGATTCGTATAGTAGTTAAGTATTCTTCGGTTCCACCCAGCTCAATCTTTGCAAAAATATACTTGTTCTAATTCTAATATATTTGTTCAGACCTCGTGAAGGCCGAATACGGATACCAGTCATTAATGTATTTAAATCATTGCTTGCAACCGAAAAAAACTATTATTTTGGTCGAAAGGGAGCCCAAAGCTGAACCGAAAAAAATATCATTTTATTTCGGTCCGATACATGTTCAATCATGTTGTCCTGTAACGTATGAATGAAAATGCACTGTGAAAACTCCAAAATATTTTTTGAGTAATCCTTTCTGTTCTATTCATCACTCGCCATGCCAATCTCTCGTCTTCTCCAAAACCGAACTATACTATCGAATTCTCGTTATTCTCTGAAATAAGTGGCGCTGGTCATTACTATCTGAAATATCTACAATAATCATAAACTTTAAAATGTAATTAAAAACAAAACGATTTTGACGAACGATATTCGAAGATATAGTATTGATATTTGTATTTAATCCGTTTGAAATCAATGTGATTAGCAATGCTTTTTGCAACGGAAAAATGTTTACTTCTCTGAAATAAGTGGAGGCAGCGGGATAATTAGAATTAACAGGGATGGAAGAAGAGCAAATGCTCCATAAATCGGCAAAATTGATTTATGAATTTTAAAAATGTGTTCCAAAAACTAAGAACAAAAATTTTAAATAATGAAGCATATCGTATACTGTAGACATTTGGATCGACATATGATGTTGAAGCATTGTACTCTACGATGAAATTTATTAAATCGAAGCTGCATTCAAATATGACCAATCATCATCTAAAATAATTTATAAGAAGTCCAGTTTCTAATTATCAACCTGAATATAAAAAAATTATTTTCTGCATTACAAATTTATTTACCTTGTAGCAGAGAAGAGAAAGCAAAAAATTTTGATAAATATGTAAAAACTATCACAACATATATATTGATTTTGAATTTTTTTTTTTACCAAGAACTTCAGATGCAGCTCCCAAGATTTTCAGATCGTTAACTTTGATTTTTGCTGTAAAAAGTTTGGCAACCACTTTTTTAGATCATGGATATACCATTTTCCTCCGTAAATTGACGGATATTTAGCGAAGCTTCAATGGCTTTGGTAGCAAAGTTCTCATGCTCGTGATCTTAGGATCGATGTCATTAATGACAGTTAAATGACAGATTCGTGTCTTGAAATCACTTAAACTCTTTTGTGTAGTAGGGTTATTGCTCATAAAATTTGTCGAGATCCAATGTATTTATGTCAGAACAGTGCGGAAATTAGGAGAGTGGATTGTCAATTCAGGTGTCTCTTTGTCACCGTAGCTCAAATTTACGTGGTACGTCACCAATAGTCCAGGTGCTGCTTCGAAGAGCAACATTCATGATCAATGAATAGGTGCCATTTGAAAAAATACGGTCTTTGCACCAATAATATTAACCAATAAACTTTGAATGTACAATAAATACGGGAGAGTATAGTTAAGTTTTAATTGTTACTAAGAAGTAATTGAGGTATTAGGATAAAATTTATTGCACATATTAATTGATCCTCTGTACATAATACTGTAAATTATAGTTATTAAGTATTTGTTAAGTTTCATCAAACTGTTGATTGAAGTAGTACCCATACTCATCATAAGTGTAATAATTAGAAATTTTTGTCAACATTTTCGGCTTTTTTCGTGATGAAGCAATAGCAGTTAGGAAAAGCTATTTAGCACATCTTAAAATTAACTTTGAAAACTCTCATTAATATTTCATTTCATATGGTACAGAAGCAAAGCTCAAGGTAGGGGTTTTAGCTCAAAGGTAGAGGGCTTGCTTTGTATAATGATAGTCCTACAAGTACGATTCCTAACACTTTATGCTCGATTTTCTAAGTGTTCACTTTTTTTGTTCTATGTAAAATTTCAATGAAAAAATGCTTTTGTATTTTAAATGCTGTGTAACATCAATAATTATTATTAATAATAATATATTAATAATAAATTAATTAATACCTTTGATCTCAAAAAATGCTAGGATTTTCAATGTTTATCACAACTCAAATATATGATGTACTGTATAATGAGCTCTAAAAATTTCTTTGCTTAAGACAAATGCAAATATTAAATAATGTCTTATATACTAAGAACTTCTGTGTTTGAAATCTAGAATATATTGCTCATAAAATTATTAAGGGGAATTTTTATATTAATTTCTGAAATGTACCATGATATTATAATACTGTTCTCTATTAACTTTTCATAAATATTTGTAAAAAGAGCTATATCATTGAAAAAAAATCATTAATTAAATTTACACGCACACATACATATACAGGGTGCGGCAAAAAAATTCGGATAAAGTTAGTGCATCATAGAATAAAAGTTAACAATATTTTTTAAAATTTGTATGTATTTCTTTTTGTCTATCCCTTTAATTATAAAATATTTTACAATATTTTTATTATTTTGCGAATTATTTTTTGGCTTTTTTACAATATCAAGCAGAAGATCTACTATTTTAGAGTTGTTTAAGCAAGGAACACGACACTTTGAAACCTTTTGTTTGCTTCATGTGCCTCGGCAAACAGTGTGTGATGAAATCGGCCGTTTCGAAAACTTAGGCAGTGAGGGCTGACGTCCAAAAAGTGGTTGAAAACATATGGTGAACACTTCCAAGAATCGTAAGGCCATCAAAAAGCGATTTCAAAGAAATCCGAGGTTACCAGGAGAAAAATCGCGCGTAACATGGGAATAAGTGACCAATTGGTGCCACGAATGGTAAAAACAAAGCTTGCACTGAAGCTTCACAAGTTTCAAAAAGTACAGCTTCTCAATAAAGAAAACAAACTGGTGCGGCTCCAAAGTTGCCGAAAACTTTTGAGTCGAGCCGCTAGTCAGTGCTGAGAGAGATTCCTTTTCACTGATGAGAAGTTCTTTACCGTCCAACAAGTTCATAACTCCCAGAACGATAGGAATTTGTCTGTAGACATTCTAATTGTAATTGTAGAATACCGACTATATACAATGCGTGAGCAGCAAAACACCTCCGGTTAATGTAAACGAAAGAATTAAAATAAATCAAGAAGTGTACCAGCGGGACATTTTAGAACTTGTACTTCCGTGGGCCAAAAGCACTTCAGCAATGTACACTGGACGTTTCAGCAAGACTCCGCACCAACTCACAAGGGCAAAAAAGACACAAGAATAGTGCAAGGTGCAATTTCCGAACATGATATCATGTGAAAAATGACCACCCTACTCTCCAGATTGTGGTTACATGGATTACAATGTATGGTCCATCTAGGAGTCTAGGGTCTTCACTAAACCACAAAAGTGTATACTCTCTATAGCATCACTTCAGTGGCAATGAGATCGATTAAAGGTAGAAGACTTGCGGCCCATTGCTGAAACATTTCAATAAGCGCTTGAGTCTATGCATTGCTGAAAAAGGTTGAATTGCTGAAATTTATATATATATATATATATAGCATAAATCTTCGTTCAATATTTCTGATTCTTTTTATCGATATAAGGAAATGAATAAGGTACACCCTTTGTGTGTTTCGTAGAGAAAAATATCTATCATTGCTCAAAGTAAGACATGAATATTTTTTTTTTATTTAAATACAAAAAAAAAAGTTTCAAATTATATGTTTTTAGTAAACGAAAGAAACATGCTTCTTTTTTTGATGTTGGAAACAATTAAAAACATATTTCTTTTGCAGTCTTGAAATAAAAACTAATCTTATTCTGTTTTAATTAAGACAAAAAGAAACAAATACACATTTCAATAATGGAACCAGTAACGAAATCTTAATTAAAAGAAGTGAAAATGTAGGACAGAAAAACTTAAACAGGATGTTATCAACCTCTAGAATCGACAATATTTATTTTGATTTATTTTTTAAAGAAGAAACATTAGTCATTGTATAAATAAAATTCGTGTCATAACGGAATTTTATCAGTCATGATTTATTTTATAGTGGACAAACTTCATTAAAACTTTAATCATGATCATGTTATGTTTGTCTTGATTGGATGTTTTTTTATGCATTCGCAGTCTTAAAATAATAAAAGACTGTGAGTTTATCATTCGGGAAAAAATAATAATCTTCAAAATTTGCTCAAGAAGAACGAAACAATAATAAGTTTGTAATAATAGTCAACTGGCATATGTATACAAAGTTTCAATTTCATTAGAATAAGTTTATAATGAGATTATTACAAAACGTTATTTTGACACAAGTACGAGTACAAAAAAAATGTAAAATTTCAACAAGAGTATTCGAAAAGTAAGATATGAAACAATTTTGTATCATTCATATAAGATATGTAGTAGAAAATCAGTATTTAACATATATTTATACATTTACAAATTATTTTTAAACAGAGATTGTTTTTAAATTGTTCTAAAAAAGCTAAGTGTAATTTAATTATTTTTAAGGAACAATGATGTAAGTATTACAAAAACACTGCAACATGCCATGTATTTTCAACATTACAAAACATTCAAAATACTAATTTCTAATTAATTTAATATGTTTTTTGCTTATGTTTTTAGAAAAAAAGTGCGTATAAATTTTTTTGTTCGATTACTAGCCGAAAGCTTTATGCACATTTTGAAGCATTATGCAAGTTTCATAGAAAACATTTCTGGTGATTTTTTTTAACATCGCAACTAGAAGCAACTCGATGGTTGTTGGGACAGGCCTCATGATTTCGAATCTTAGTCAAGGAATGAGACTGAAACCTAAACTTATACCCCCTCTCCAAACTTACACACCACGCCTGTGGGAAGACACAAAGCATTGGCCGATTTATTGTGCATCAATTTCTTTATACTACAACTCTTTAATGGCATCACGGCTCGAGATCGAGACTCGATGGAAATAATGTTACCCTAATTCGTAACATGCTTCGAGCTTATCATGTCAATAATCGACATTAACATTTACAGGTATTGTCTCTAGTAGCTTTTGATTTATCTCTTACAATGCCGTTGAACTCGGATATTATCATGAGGTTGTAATGTTGAATAAAATATTTTCGTTTTTATAGCTAAACTTGCTTGATTCAATTTTTTTCTTTAAGTATTTTAATTCTAATTTGTTTTAATAAGGACTCTGATTAAAGCTTTACATTTTTTTTTTTCATTTGGCTTTATTATAAACGGTTAATATAAAATATCAAGGCCAGATATTTACTTCAATCAAATTGATATTATTACTTCAATCAAATTGATATTATTACTTCAATCAAATTGATATTATTACTTCAATCAAATTGATATTATTACTTCAATCAAAATTTCACGACTTGAATACTTACAATGCTGCGGCAGTACACTGTTAATATAGCTAGCTTTGGTTTCTACCAGATTTCTAATACGAGAGAGAGAGATCATTCATATTAAATCGAAATAGCTTCAAATTCATTTTTGGAGCCTCATTGAAATTAAAAGGCCAGATAGGCAAGATATATGATTGTAAGATTGTTTATTAATTTCGCACGTAGAAGCAACACGAGGGTTATTGGCTATGGATCACGTGTTTTTGAGACTTGATCAAATGATGATTATACCACGCTAACTAGATTACTTGGAAGACTGACGATTTAACGTCCATCAGCCCCTGTATTCGTCAGCTTTATATCAACATTAAGCTCGAATGAATAAAAAACAACGATATCGAATTCGCAACCTTAACCACTAGGCGATCATTTCCATGTATTTCATAGGGAAGAATGAGATTGGTTGTTTCTAACGTAAACACGAAAGACTAAAGTTAGGGTGGTCTTAATTCCTTGGTTGCTTATTAACATCGAGCTTAGAAGCAACACCAGAGCAAATGGCTACAGGCATCATAATTTTGGTCATCAATCAAGTGACAAATGCGATACCTGATCTTGCACCTCACCCTCCAAATTTCCACACCACCCTTCTGGAAGGACTTGAAGCCTCGACCGATTTAATTTGCGTCAGGGCAGCTAAAGAGCAAGTGTTTAGTGATGCTAGGATTCAGACCCACGATTCCACGTAATAAACTTTTAACCGTGCATATGCGTTAGTTCCAGGTATGGATCTAGGCTACCGCGACTTTGGTTAACGTAACGCGAATGTGGATAATAGGGTACAAGCGCAGGTGTATTTCTCATCATCTAACCATGTTTCAAAATAACGAGACTGACAGAAGCTAAATAAGTGCTTCAATCTACGAGTGCTCTAGATTTTCAATTAACAAAAGTTATCCCTTTTCTCATATTTACATAAATGATCTCATAGATTTGGTCAAACCTTGGAGTAGGACATGACAGATTGATTGTTTATCAACGTCGCACTTAGAAACAACACTAGGTTTACTGGCAACGAACCTTGAAATTTAAACCAACAGTCAAATAACGAGAATGGCACTCTCGTAACTTGCATATTATCATAACATGAGATTTTTGAGTTTCGACATGTGTACTATGGACTGTCTCTCCACCCCGAAGAATCTTTAAAGGGATCACGTTTCTAACACACGATTCGGCTGAAAAACCACCGTTTATAACCTCTCTGCCTCACAGTTATGATGCGTTGCCTAGAGTCAAAATAAAAATAATATAAAAACATTAAGACATACGACGTAATAATTCAGTTAACAAATAAAGCTACAAGAAAACCTCGTTAAATCGGATTAATTTGAACCGGGTTATCGAAAATGTGGATTGAATGGAGAACATGAAAAAATGAAAAATAAAACATACTTACAAAAAGTCATCCTTAAATAGAAGACAACGAGTATGAATCCTATTTATAGAAAATAATGACATCTACTCTGTGAACAATTGAAATAAGTTTTAAGGCGTGTTATTGCATTTTCCAATTAAATAATGTAGCACCGAATGACATTGGCCACTGTTTAAAAGTTATTGTTTATTAATGTCTCACTGAGAAACAACACGGGTTTAATTTGTGACGGAACTCGCTATCTTCGATCAAATGACGAGGTCTTCTACTCCTGAACTGGCCCCAATTCTCCTAACTTCTACACCGCGCCAACGGGAGAGCTTCAGAGTTCGACCAGATATAACGTGCATCAGTCCCGCTACAAGGCTGGAAAATAAGTAAATGAAGATATAACCAGACGGTAAATAAAGATATTAATCAGAGGGGCTTATGAAATTAATTCATTAATTTTAAAATTATTTCCTATTATGGATGCATCATTAACAATACAGCAAGGTTGACTGAGATGAGAGAGGGGCAGAAGAATTCAAGGCGGAGTAAGAACTAAATAGTCGTTTTTATTTAATAAGTAATATTTAGCAAACTATATTAATTTTACAAAATAAACAAAAGTAAGCCTGAGCTTGAAATAAACAGAACAACTTCATAGACAGATGTGTGAGTTGCAACTAAACAAAACTAAATAATTTTAGTTGCCAGAAATGATCCTTACACTAAATAGTCGTGATCGAAATTATATTAATATAAAGTTATAAAGAGAAAGTTCAAGATAGGCTATTCTTCTTTAGGAACTACGAATTTTTGGAATGGGAAGGGTTTTATAGCGGCTTTTCTCAACATAGACAGTAGAAGTTAAAATGCTTCAAGACCCGATAGGATTGGCTTTGTTGTTAAGGACACTACTATAGAAGATCTATCGAGTTTTCTCCGAATTTGACGTTTAAGGATTCGAATCGCCTCTCTTACTCAACGTCAAGCAATCTTCGTCCTCCTCACAGTGGCAAAATAATCTCCAAAGTGACAGGAAACGTTTTGTCACCAAAATAGTGACTCAGGAATTAACACTATTTGGCTAGCAAACTAGAACTATTGCTTGCATATATCTCTGATGCAAACATGTTTCCATATGTCTGACTATGACACCCACTTATAACTTATGTTATACCAACTATGGCGCAGGCGTCAAATAGGCCTGTTTTCTCAACTAAACACTGCTAAATACATCAAATGGAAACGAACCAAAGAGCGAGATAGCAGGAAGGGAAAGCAAATCAATTGTTGTTATGGGCTGGAAAAGCAACCTTCTCAAAAATGTAGTTTATGATTCTTCTTTCCTATCATTACAATGATATTAAAAGGGGGAAATGCGGCGACTCTCTTCAACAATATTGTCAAAATTAAAAATACCTTAATGACTGTTCCGATGGAGTCCTTCTTTTGGCTCAGTTGTTAAATCTGAGCAAAACAAAGCCAGATGAGGTTTCTCCTGACTGACAGATTGAAAATTCGAATCTCTCCTGTGACTCAAGATCAACCGACTTCTTGCATCAGCTCTGAGGTAGAAAAACTATTCCTCACAGAGATAGAAAAATATCTAGCCACAGAAGCGTCACACTCGAGGACATGTTGGAATAAGGTAAAATAATCACTGAACGTTACTACGGAGATTTACCGATTCCCATTTTTTCGTATTCCTAACACCAATTGATTCATGATTGGAAGTTAACAAAGGTGCCAACTCAGCAATCCTCCTCCTCCCTTGTTCACTGCTCAGAATGATGAGGTCCGTCACGCCGTGCAGGTTTTTAGTGTAGCGTTAATAATCTATCACATTTAATAGCAACACAAGGGATATAGGCGACAATCCTTATAATTTTGAACTCTGTTATACGACGAGGACGACACCTCAGCTGGAATCTCCCTCTCCTAGTTTCACACCAAGCCAAAGGGAGGACTTGGGACCTAGACTTTTTTGAATGAGTACAGTCCCGCTATACGGCGGGTCTTCAGTGTCATTGGAGCTTGAAATCACGACTCGATGAAAACAACGCCGACCGCGATTCCACGTCTATGATCACTAGGTTATCGCGGCCAGTAATAATAGATAGATGAGGGTTTTTCAATTATGGAATGAGTGATGAAGTAATTGAATGTAGAAGAGTCGAATGATCCATTTTTCTTTTTCTGAGAAGTTTATAAATATTATGGCCATCGGATTACCAAAAACTCATCATCATGATTTTTTCAGGCCACTGAGACCATTTTCGCCTTGTTTGGAGTATATTCACTGACAGTCAGTGACCATGACTTCTAGATAATTGTGGCCACCTGTGGATATAAGAGATATAATTGAGGTTTCGTTGAATTTGCTTAGAAAATTTGTAAAAGTTCACCACTCCACTTTCCTTTCATACATCCATAGCCGTTTAAAAACTTTAATTAAAAAAAATTAAATACGGGGGCAAAATATGTAAATATCATTTCGGAAAAATTTCAGATCTCTTTTAAATTTTAAGAAATTGGAAAACACACACATTTGTGCGGACAGATCTGAGTTATCTGGAATTTCAAGTTAAAGGATCTTACTTAATGTAGTTTCACTAATGTAATTTATAGAAAATTTCACTACTAATGTAATTTATAGAAAAAAATGCTCTTCGAAAGAGAAATGTAAGAAGTAATTAGCAAAAGACACTATGACCCTTCGTTAACTCTTACTGCAGAGCATCTTAAACAAGAATTTGTGCGTGTGTGGGTTTCTTAACTTGGAAGCTAGCTTATTAATGAATATTTTTCACTAAACCCTTGTACATCTCATTCTTCGAGCTACTGATTATTAAATCAAAAAGCTTTTTTAGCCCTTATTGTTTTTTAAAACTTTTCTGATTACTAATTTTAAAAGTGGACATTCGAAGCGTGGACAATAAATAAAGAGACTGACTCTGCAATAGAAGAAATACGCATGTGCCAAACGCCAGCTACCGATAGTTGTTTAGTGTGAAGTCTTCTTTATCAAATGCAGTGCCTCTCGCTTATGTAAATAAATCCGTACAGCCATAGCCTTTGTTGGCATTAGAATTTGTTTCACCGTAAAAATGGTAAGTGAGCAACGAATTGTTGTGAAATTTCACATGAAACCTGGAATAACCACTATTGAAACTTACAATTTATTGAACGAAGTGTGTGACATTAAATGTTTATCGCATGTGCGTGTTTTGAGTGGTGTAAGCTAAATCAAGATGCCCAAGAAGACTTTGAAAATGATTCAATGTCAAAAACGGAAAACAATATTGAAAAAATCAGTAACCTGGTTCGATTTCACCGCTGGTAAAGAATTTGTGTAATTGCTGAGACTGTAAGAATTGACAAAGAATTCGTGCGGCAAATTTTGCATTACAATTTTAACATTCAAAAAATGTGCTCTCAAATGGTGCCAAAAATTCTCACGACATGGAGCTCGCAAAAATGTTTTTTCTGACATTTTGAATGCCATTGAAAATGAGCCAAACTTATTGGAAATAATAATAACGTGTGACGAATCTTGGATTTTTATTTATGATCCTTAAACGAAGCGCTAATCCTTGCACTAGAAGAACCCATCTTCACTCAGAGCTAAAAAGGCCCAAATGAGCAAATCAAAATTCAAAGCAATGAAGATTGTTTTTTCCCCCGAAATTCATAGTATTGTATACTTTCACTGGGCTCTTGAAAGTCAAACTATTAATCAGCATTACTATTTTCACCTTCTTGCTGAACTCCGTATAGAAATAAGGAGAAAAAACTACCCGAATTGTGTCATTGGGGTCCTTTCCAGTCATTCCGCATCGTCTGTCAATAGGTTTCTAACCAAGTGCAGCATCCCAGTGATAGGTTGTCCATATTATTCGCCGGATCTAACACCATGCGACTTCTATATGTTTCCTAAGGTGAAATCTGCATAAAAAGGAACAAGATTAGTGAGGAAAAGGAACGTGTCCTGAAGGAGCTGACCATTGTGACTGAAGGAGCAATTACTGTTTCGAACAATGAAAGATTCTCATGGAGCGTTGTAGGGATATAGGAAGGGTGTATATTAAAGTTGATAATAAATAAATATATATGACATCAAAATAAAATGTTTTCATGCGTCAGTCTCTTTATTTAATTATCACACATTATACTACGTTTTACTATGTGCACTTTTATTGAATATAAATTATCAAACAGTAGAGACGTTTAGTTGATTTTTATAAGCTTTCTTATTTGAATTGTTATGTTCATATTTATGTATGTCTTTCCATTTCAATACTCGAATTTCAGTCCACTTCCTAACATCCGATCGAGATGAAAATTTGCATATACACGTATAATTTCGATGACTATACAATACTGCGGTTTGCAGTGACGAACTCGAGGGGGAGCCCGGGCATTGCACTTAACATTGTACAATTAAATCGGAATTTGGAACATATGCACACTTAATAGCTTTTATTTTAAAAGTTCTTGACTTCAAAAAGAATTAAATTGAATAAAGAAAAATTATCAATCGAGCTTTTATTTAAAAATAGACTAAAAAGTATAAAAATATTTTTAATACTTTAAATAATATGTAATTTATAAAAACTTGAAGCATTCTACTTCTTTTGCTCTTATATGTAAATAAATATTTAAGGCGCTTAATAAATAGGTAACTACATAGACATCTTAGTTAAATACCTCAAGAACTTATAAATTAATATTGTTTTACATTAAAAATATTTTTATGTACAATTTTGCCCATATTCAAATAAAAGCTTAAGTTTAAAATGTTTGTTTGCTTATATTTATTTTACTTTTTCGTCCAGGTTCACAAAGCCCCGGAAATTTTTTCACATGCAACCAATGGGTTCATGCACCCTCGGTTAAACAGCCTCTACAATCTCTACTTTAGAGCATTTTAATACTAACCAAAAGAAGAATCATCTGAACTAGATTAGGACACTACCCCTCGAGATCGTCGACAGACACACGCCGGAGTTTTCAGTGAATGACTATTTCTTTGATCACACAAGTACTCACCGTTTACGCACGGTGTTTAACCGATTCTATCAACATAAGAAAAAAAATGTTTCATTTTTGGGCTTAAACTTATTTAAGTCTATTTGCTTGTCTTACTTTGCTGCCTCGTTTTACGCAATTTAAAAAGAACCCTCATTTGCTACCGATTAGAAGTTGAAAGTTCGAGGCTTTCAATTTTTTAAAGTATGACCATTTTGAAAGTTAAAAAAAAAAAAAAAAAAGATGGAAGGCGGGTATTTTATGAAAGGTAAAGAGTACTTCTGAGTTATTGACTTTTGGATTTGGTACCAGATAAATCAATCGATCAGTCTTGGCGTTTACTCTCGATTTTTGTGACGGATTGACAAGGTTGCCATAAGATTAAAAACTAGTAGTTCCAACTAATATCACAGATTATTTTTTTAAAGTTCACCTTTAAGTAGTTTAGAAAAGATAAGTTGAAAGAGAAAAGTAATGGTGCCTTGTGTGATTTAAAATATTTTTTACTGCGTCAAAATTTACGTTTTTCTTATATCTTTAAAAAAAATCGATGCTTGGGTAAAATTTCGTCAACCATAAAAATTCCTACTATTGAAGTCAAATTTATTCCTATTGTGCGACTATCCAATTGTGTCGTGGTAGCCTAGTGGTCCTAATCAAAAACTCGCGGCTGGCGTTGTTTTCGGCAAGCCGTGGGTTCGAGTCTTAAAGTGACTAAAGACCTACCGAGTAGGGAAGATGATGCACGTTACATGTGGTAGAGAGCCCAAGTCCTTTCATGGCGTAGTTTGGAAGTTTAGAGAGAAAGATGTCGTCTTAGGTATCGTCCTCGTCTCTTGACTGAGGCTCAAAATTACGAGGTCCATAGCCAACAGCATTCGTGTTGCTTCCAGTGCGACGTTATTAAAAGCGATCGCAATCCTATCCTATTATTACGTCAATCCAATCATTGTCTGACGTTTTTTTTTTTCCTGGTTCGACGAAAATGGTCAACGGCAGTTTGCACATGTACCAAAATGTCAAACACAATATAAGACATTCAATATATGTTAACATATGCTTTGAAATTATTCCCACATAGCTTCCCAAGCAGTACTTTTATTAAAACGTTTTTCTGAATTTCACTTGGTGTGTGTGTGTGTGTGTGTGTCATCAAATTTTCGATCGTTAATTTAACCAACTTCCCATCAAGCTAGAACTCTGAAACCTTGGGAATCGTTCTCACTCGCCTAACAATGCGATATTTAGACATTTGCGACAAGTTTTAGCTGTTATTTTCTTCAATAATGCAGTTTATCCCAACCACTTGGCACGATTTCAAAAATTGGCACCAAACTTGGCGATTTTTTTGTTTGGCTGAACGTTAAGTCCGTAAAACGGACCAGGGTAGCCACATTTGGCAAAATACTGCCAAATAATTCTTGTCGCCAAGAGTGATTGGGTTAAACTGCATTCCAACCATTTAATTTACGGATGAATTAATTAATTTTAGTTACTTTTAACGTTTTTATGTATTTCACTTGGTGTGTGTTTCTCTCTCTCTGTGTGTGTGTGTATCAGTGTGTCATCAAATTTTCTATCGTTAAATTAACCAACTTCCCATCATGCTAGAGCTCTGAAATTTTGGGAACCGTTCTTACTTGCCTAACAATGCAATATTTAGATATTTGCGACCAGTTTTAATTAATATTTCAATAATTTTTCTTAATAAACTTTGCCACTATATAAAAACGTTGTTTTTAAAAACGTTGGTTTTTATCTCGAATTATTAGATATCCATCCTACCTGCAGGATGTCTTACAGAAATCCACTGTATTTTCTACAAGTGTAATTCACAAGTAAGTGAATTATATACTTGTTTTAAATAATAGTATCAAATTCAGTCCTTTTGATTATACAAAGTTTAATTTCTAATTACAGTACATTTTCTTCTCGTTTATTCATCAATACATATCAATAAAAACTTATATTACATGTTCAGTTTTTTTATTAAATTATCAATTATCGTCAACGCTGAAATAAATTAGGCAAATAAATTGTTCATGCAAAAATTCTCCAGTAAAGACATTTGCAATAGAAAACTAAATTTTAATTGAGTCTAATATTCATGACTCAAAAATATATTTCATAATATCTGAAAGTTTACAAAATATAATAAAAATACTAGATAATAATACTTACGATTCATGAATTTAAAAATAGATTCAGATATTTTAAGTGGTATGTTGTCAAAATAACAACTTCTAATAACAAGCGTCATATTTGCTTTACTTTTAAGAGTTTCAACATGAAATAAGATAGGTTACAAGGAGAAAAAAATAATCAATCATTCCTCTTAAATATTTATAAGCAAAACACAGAATACGCAAGGGTATCGTAACATTTTAACTATGACTAAAAATAATCATGATAAAAATTTAAATTTTATTTTTTTATATTTTTAAGACTTCCTTTCAAAATCACTCACCCATAAGTTTCTTGACTTTTCAAAGACTTTCATTGCAAAACACAGCCGATTACATCGAAAACAATACTTTCACCTCCTTAAAGATGTCCTTTATGTTGTCAAACAGCAATGGAATTTAAAGTTCTGTGGGTAAGAAAAAATCGATTGGTGCAAGATCGGAAGAACAGGATGGATGTTTCCAAATCTCAAAGGCTCATCGATTTCATTCTTTAACCGCTCCTCGAAATGAGTGAGAATGTGCACTGTTGCCAAGGTGACGGACGTCTTTGAGGAAAATACTATTCAGTTTCTTAATCACGTAATTTCTTCAACAGTGTGCAAGAATAGGCACCAGCGGTGGTCTGACTTCACGATAGCCCTGAAATACAGACAACATGAACTTCCCTTCAGATTTCTTCACCTTAGCCTTTTTGGGGCGAGTTGAGTCGCTGTGCTTCTATTCCTTATTCATATCTTTGGTCTCTGGTTCATATCAAATTATCCCAGATTCATCCATATTTATCAGGAAACCTAAAAGTCATCTTGATCTTCTTCCCAAAGATTCATCATCTCCTTTGATAGGTCGTGCTATGTTTACTTCTGAAAAGGAGACATTCATCGTCGAAATCTAATCAAAAAAAAAACAAAAAAAACTTGAAAACAATGAATTAAAATAAATCAAATTTACTATTAAAACATTTACATACATTGAAAATACTACACAAATTCATACCAATATGTGCGTATCTTCTTTACTCCATGAATGAATTCACCGCGAAATTACAAACTGTTTGAGTGATTTAAGTGAAACCACAAAAATAAGACTGATTTAAAGAAACTAAAACCATACATTATTTACTTAAAATTACTTAAAAAAAACATTTACAGAAACAATATGAAAGAAAACAACATTTAAAATCTAATAAACAAAAATTAACTTATAAATAAAAACTTCTTTAAAAAAAAATAAGAAATTGACCACAAAAAATAAATAAATAAATAAAAATGTGTCACCATCTAGAGTGAAAAAAACCTATATATATAAAAAATTAAATAATAATAATAAACGCACTTAATAAATATTAAAAAAAAGCATGGAGAAAAGAAAGAGGAGGGGGGATATAGAAGCCAAAAATAAAGACAATTTTTTTTTAAAAAATAATTATATGTTTATACACACACACACACACACAGACACATATATATATATATGTATATATATATATATACATACATACATTAATGTATATATATATATATATATATATATAATATATATATATATATATATATATATGATAGCCAGCAATAGCCAGCCAATATACCATAATAACAACAACATGTGTGTGTATGTGTAGCCAGTAGCTGTGTATGTACAACCCTTGACCAGCCAACAGCCAACCATAGTAGCAACCAGCAGCCAATGGCAGCCAACATGTATGTATGGTAATAATAATAATATGTATGTGATATCATGATAACCAGCAATAATAGCCAACCAGCATGAAGCCAATATATGATAAGGCATAATAATATGTGTGTGATATGAAGCAACCAACTATGTGTAGTAATGACCAAAGACATGTGTGGCCAATAGCCAGCCAATTGTGTGATAGCCAGCCAATGATAGAGGCATGGCAGCAGCAACAGCAGCTGATCTGTGGCCAATGGCCAGGCAGCAGCCAACCAGTGTTTGTTAAAAGCGCCAACTATGTATGGCAAATGGCAATATTAAGGCAGCAGCCAATGGCAGCCTTAGTAACACATGATAAAGCCCATGTAATGACAAAAGGCAGCCAGCAGCCAGTGACGTGTTTACATTGCATGTAATGAACCAATGACATGGCAAGCATGGCATGTGTAACTTCAACATGTGTAATCATGTATATATGAAACATATGTATGTATGTTGATACATATAATATATATATGTAATATATATATATATATAATAAACATATAATATGTATGTATATGCTAATAATAAATATATATATAAAGCATATATATGTATGTTATGCATATATGTATAATAATATATATATCATATATATATAATGTAATAAAACACACAAAACATCTTAAAATAAACTAATTAAGTGCTTCAGCAGCAAGCATCAGTTTGAGAGTTTGAGGCTGTTTTTAACCATTATTTTATATCAATTTCATTTATTTTTTTTTTCTTATTTATTTACTGTTTTAGCATTATTCATATTTACTTTATTTTATTTCGTTTTATTATACATATATTTAATATTCTTCTTCAAAGGGGTCTTCATAGCATGCTAAAAAATTAAGTACTCAAGAACTTTAAAAAAGAATTAACTTTGAGCTTGAAATCACTCATATTATCGAGGAAAGATGCTACGAAATATCCCATCGAACACCACACATTTTTGAACCAATTGAATCTTAATTTGAAAATCGTTTTTCCGCTGCTAAATGGCAGCTACTTTCTTCCCTGGCAGACTGACCGGCATCGGCTTCGGCAACCCTGCCCCTGGCGTGTCCGGGAGCGGCCGAAATCGCTGCGGGAGTCGGCCTCAGCGACGACGGCTACCGGCTGACAACACTTCGCTGCTAATTACGATCCCTTCTTATTCTTTTTTTTTCTTTTTATGGATACATATTTTTGAGAGGCTATTTTTTATTCTATTTTTCTTCTCTTGGTTATTTCTTGCGCTCTGAATGTTTGTTTAACAGGTGAAAAAAGGGAATTGCATTGTTGTAGAATATACGTTCACTATGTTTGGCCTGCAAAAACCTTCACAAAAAAGTTAGTCCTAACCCCTTGTTTAAGAAAACACGATTTCCGTTCTTTAAATCGATTTTATAATCCATATTTGTCCCACCTTTTCGAGGGTCATGGCCCATTTTCTTCAAAACGGGATTAAATGACACCTTCATAAAAGAAATAAACAATACATCACGATACAATTAATTCTATATATTTATAGTTCATGTTTATGTACATAATTATATACTTTACACCTATTCACGTTGAATTGTTTGATTTCATGAAGCTGTAGACTGAAGTCATCCGCTGGTAGTCAAAGTAGAACTCAACAAAGTTCAATAAGCTGAGTTCTACTAACTATGGCGACCTTAGGAAGGTCAAGAAAAGCCGGGAGAAATGTATAACTCTGGACTAAACTAGGTTGAAAAGTCTTAAGAATAATTATATAAAATTAAGTTTCTATCTCTTAAAACTTTATAATGTCCCAGTACAATTGTGAGATCCACTTTATAAATTTCAGTTTATTACGTTAAAAGCAAAACAATTATTTAAATTTATTATTTTGTTTACGTGAATTTATTTATCATTGTTTAATTTTTGTAACCGTGAACTGAACGATTTTGAAAAAGTATATTATTTTGTACGCTGTGGCAACAAGAAAGTTCTCGTTCTGTTTTGTTTACTTAACAGTATTCCATGAAAAATTGTCATATAACTAGGTGAGTCTTGGACTCTAGTTGGCATGTTAATTTGTGAAATAAATGAGTATTAATTTTCAATACAAGAAACCTTTTTATTTTTACGACAACAATAATTAAAATATATCGTTACTGGTCGTTAATTCAATCTATGGATTCCTTTCATTCAATAAACTGACACGAATAGCTGTAACTTGCAGAATTACGTACATACGTACTCATTAATAAGCAGAATGATATTTATACAGAAATCTCAGTGATTTATTGTTAATGATACTTAAAACATTACTAGAATCCTTGATTTAAATATCAGTTTACCACGGAAATTTAAATGGATTTAAATCCTTTCATTTCATCAAAATGGCAACTAGTGGAAATGACTTGGAAATTCCAGAAATGCATGCTCCAAGGATGGATTCTAGTTGACTGGAATGAGATGTGATTGTGGTTGTGTTTTCTCTTCGCGCTGAGAATCAACAAGAGGGATATTAATGACGGACCTCCAAGTTATGACCCTCAATCTAATGACGATGACATCTAAACTGGTTTCTCCCTTACCAATCTTCCACACTACGCCAATGTGGTGGACTTGAGACCTCAACGAGATTGAATGTGCGTCATTCCTCTCTTCACATTAAGTATTTACTGGCATCAGGGCTTTATCTCACAATTCAACGAAAACAACGCCGGCCGGAAGCTCGCGGCCGTGACTATTAGTTGACCGAAATACCTCTAACAGTAATTACACAAAACAGTGCCTAGTGACAAACATTTAATTGCGAGTAAGTAATATATTTCTAATCAAATATGGTCTTTTTTGCCATAATTAAATCAATTTCAAATTAAAATGACACTCACTTGTCTTTTTGGTGCTGTTGGAAATTCAGCACACTACGCTTTTGATTATCCTTATATATAGTTGATTTTTACTTTACAAAGCATAGTACAGTCAGACCTTGTTGACTCGCAACAGTCGGAGTCTGAGGTTACTAAACCTTTAAATGAACCGCAAATTACAGCATTTACGTAAATTGAGAGATTATATAAATCCTATTTGAATCTCCTGAGTTACGTTTGCATTCGTCCGACACTTTTTTAAGTATTACAGAAATCAGTCACACACAAATAAAAATCTTTATAAACATTAAAACCTGATCAGCAAAAAAATGTGGTTTAAAGTATAACTAATCTTCTTGACTGCGATATTCTAAAAATAACCTTTTAAAAAAGTTCCAACTAGGAAATTTCACTTTCCCTGAAATAGGGATTTACATCTTACCCAAACATTTCGAATCCAAAAGAAAAGGTAATTAAATAGTATTAAAATGGTCTATCTTTTCTTCTCCTCTAACTTTTAAGAAATGTTTCTCAATCACAACCTTTTCTTCTTCTCTACTTATAGTCGGAATTTATTCATCTCACTTATGATCAGGTTTCACTTACGATCAAGGGGACCAGAAAGTTGTGGTTTCGTAAAGGATTTCTTCTGTATCTCTACTTTTTCTTTTCCTTCTAATTTTAAATTGTG
The DNA here is from genome assembly GCA_019974015.1 of Nephila pilipes. NCBI lineage: Eukaryota > Metazoa > Arthropoda > Arachnida > Araneae > Nephilidae > Nephila > Nephila pilipes. The sequence continues at coordinate 5,328 of BMAW01129877.1, read as the reverse complement.
TTAGCACCCTTTGCCTTATTTCTTTCTCATGTTTCCAATATCACTCATTCAATGTATAAATTTGCTATCGTAAATTAGAACTCCACAGCAAGTTTATTCCACTATGTTTAAAATAGAAAGAAATAAAGGCACGAAGGCTTGCACCTGAAAAGAAGTTCAGAAATCATGTGAAAAAAGATTAATCCAAATATCATAAAAAGAAAGCCACACTAAGACCGCGAGTTAACGACCGAGAGTTAACGGAGTCGAACTGTATTAACAATAGCGAATAGTGAGTCAAAAATGTAATGGATAATTTATAGAAGTTCTCTGCTCTTTCTTAGAATCGGTCAAACTTCCATACAGAAAATCTGACGGGATCCTATAATAACAATAATTAGCCATAGTTGAATCTAAGAGGGTGTTTTATCCAAATGTTTAAAAAAAATCTTCCGACTGCAATAATATTTTCTAAGGTCTGGAAAGAGCTCTCCTAAACAAGTTTGAAAGTAAAACTCCCCCGAAATTTGATAATAATGATACAATCGATCACCATTATAAGGAACCGTTTGCGGACCCATTAAAGAATTCATTATAAGCAAAGTTTCATTTTATCTATTTTCGCTTGAACATTGAGTTACCGAAAAGAATTACATATGTTTTTTGTTCCACGCACATTTTTTTTCCATGAGCCGCAGTGATCATGACGCGATTTTTTCAAACAATGGAAGCCATTGATTTTTATAGAGAAAATCTCTAACATATCGACTATTAGTTTTCTTTATCTTCAATATGTTTGATTATTTTCAATTTATTCTCTTCAAAAAGGCCTTTCCTCTTTACGGAATTCATCATTTTTATCAATATTTTGAGAATACTGCTCAGAGAATAAAAAAGGTTGCTTTAATAATTCCATATATGTATTATTTATAAAAAAATTGACACGCGCAAACAGAACGGTAGAAAATTGAATTTAAAAATTGTAAACAAACGTATCACGCCATAGAGAAAAATATCTGTACTTACGTATTACTCATAATGTATTTTTTTAGAATTCTGTGAGTGTGGTACACTTTCCGAAAAACCTTCATCATACATTCATCTGATATTTCACACATTATGAAATAAGGTTAGTTTCTTTGCAGTCAAAATACATTTTTCCTTATAGATACTCAAAAATCCTAAGTATTGCAAGATAATTTTACAAAAATCGTACAAACTTTGAATCATAAAATTGAAAATTTTGAAAATAATATTAAATTATATTATGTTCAGTTTATATAATATTATGTTTATAAATCATCCATATATTTTCAAAGCTACAAATGCGGCTGATTTAATATTATTTGTATCTAAATGTACTCGTATGTACACAGTACAATGTAAATACAACTACCGTATATCGATTCATCATAAATAGTTAATAATGTTTAGAAGTTTGATTTTTATTGCAAAAATCAAAACTTAAATATACGGATATTAGAATACTAAAATCTGACTTCAATAGTTTTTAATTTTAAAAATTTAGAAATATTTAAAATTAACGTAAAATAAGTTTATTTTTCCTTCCGAAGATGCGACGTAAGATTATAATTTCTTTAACATTATGTAAGCTTTTTGTTAAATCGTTTTCAAAAAGGTGAAACTAATATTATAAAAATATATATAGTTTTAAAAAACTTAACACTTTTCTATGAGGCAAAAGATTAAACAAGAGAAAAAAAAGGGGGGATGAATATTTTTTTCATAAATAAAAAATTCAACCAGACCTGAAATTGTAATGCAAAAGTTTTGTTTCCTCGTCAATGAAAATTAGAAAGTGAAGATTTTTTTTTCAATACAGCTGAAAATTTTTGAATAAAAACTAAATTGCTGTGAGTGATAATAAGTTAGATAGTTGGACATCTGGAGTACACACAACACTTTAGTTCTTAATCAAAAGATTTCCTCTGGATTGAAAAAAAAAACCATTACTTTTCTTAATTTATGACGACGACAAACTCTTGTGTTATAAATTCAGATTTGGCTTAGTTTCTTACTGGCCGATGAAAAAAATAATTGTTTACGTTTTATTTATTTTTTTTAATCACGTGCCATATAAAATTTTTTTTTTTTTTTTTTTAAGAAATTACAGTCAATCTCCGTTATAGTAAACTTCCGTAGATCCATTAAAAAAACTCACTATACAAAATTTTGTTGAAAATAATCATATTGTTATAAGACTTAAAATTATACATACATATATATATATATATATATATATATATATATATATATATATATATACATGTGTGTGTATGTGAGAGAGAGTGAGTGAGTGAGTGATAACCTGCATTATTACTTTCTTTCACTGAAACACGATGATCTATTCCACTACTACAGTCAAATAAATCTTCCAACCAACACCACATATTTTAACTGCAGCTGTCGCCTTAACATTTGCTTGGTTTGAAAGCTGATGCAATATTTTTCGCACCCTCTTATTTTTCTCGTTTTCTGCTTGCCTTGTGAAACGTACCATTCGGCGTTCTTCTGGAAAGTCTCGCCACAGTAAAATATGTGCAATCTGTTCTAAAAAGATGCCCTCAAATTATTAATAAAATACTTCTTTGAGGAACAAAATTTTTGTTCGTCGATGGTATCAAAACGACCATTGCAAAAGCAACAAAATGAAGTTGGTAATACTGTTACAACAAAAAGTCAGCAGGATTGCATTACTATCGCTGTCGCTCACAGAGATTATAAAAACTTTTCTGACCATGACTGCATTATCCACACACACATAGTTAAGAGTCAAGAAACTGTTGAGTTTCGGAAAATATACAGAGAATCTTAATTGCGAGCTGTACAATAGCTTTAACTATTTACAGCAGCCAAACGCGAATCAAACCTTGTATCAGAAAGATAGTGAAAATTGTACTCAGCAAAATTCTATAACTATAAATCCCTGTGATTTGGATTAAAAAGTCTGAAATACATTTATATTCCCTCGAAGTGAATTTTAAAAGAAATAAACTTATTTGGGATTTATACACACTTCTTAAGCACATTAAACATTTCCAAATCTTCAGCTCAAACCCAGTCATCACACAGCAAGTACAAGACCCGTCTTAATAGCCAAAATTAAAAAATTAAGTGGAGAATTTCTGTTAAGTTTTCATTACAATCTCTTTTAATTTATAATACTTAAGTAAACCTTTAGTAAGTTATGAATAACATTTTTAAAGTAATATTTAATTTGTGATTTTTATTGAAATTTACATTTAATGAGTTTTGAACTATACTGATTTTTGTGTTATGTTATGCACTGTATTTTAAATCTAAAATTCAGTCTAATATAAAAAAATATTATATGGTAAACTATAAATGTTAATTATGTTGGGTAATATTCCAAAATTTAAATTAATGCTTTTTTAAAATTAAATTCTGAGAATATAAAAATTTTGAAAAAAAATATATCGCTAAGGGTTTCGATTGGTGTATGATGCGTATTACAAATTTTGATTTATTCCTATTTAAAAAAATATTGCGTGGAGTCTCAATTTAAAACAGTAATTATGATTGTGGAAATAATATGTGGAAATTATGATATGGGCAAATTTGGAGAGGAAGGTGCCATCATAAGTATCATCTTTGTCACTTGACAGAGATTCAAAATTATGAGATCCGTTACCAATAGCCCTAGTGTTGCTTCTCAATGCGACGTTAATAAACAATCACAATCAAAATCATTAATTGTAAGTTATTTCCTATAATATCATCAAAGGATCTCCATTGGAATTGAAATAAAAGAAATAGCCAAAAGTTAAACAGCATAAAATTATCATTTTCATACCTGGAGATCAAAGGTGTACAATATCTCGTGCTAGTATTTATATCGGAAAAAGTAGTCTGAATAACACTTCTTGCAGAACTATCTTAAAGGGCGTTTAGATCTTGAAGGCATATGTGAAATCTTTTTCCAATAACTTACATCATTCTGTATACAATGAATATTTATTGAATGATATATTGAGAAATATATTTTGATATTATCTATGGCAACTCAGATCTGAGGATTTGAATGAATTTTGTAGATAATTTAAAATCTTAACAGTAAGTTTTGAATATTATATTGCCTCATTACCGCTTTATTTTTCCCGAAGATAAGAATAAAGTAAATAATAAAATTTTAGTAATATAAAAAAGCCTTTCCAAGTAGAAGTGGATTTTCTCTCGGAATATTTAATTATATTAAGTATACAGAAAGTTCCTTCCGTTTCTGATAAGAAAATATATATATGTATATATATATATATATATATATATATTAATAAATATATATATATATATATATATTAATGAAGGAAATAATATTTATTACACAATATATTTTATCACATTTACCATGATTAGTGCATATATATTTTAAAGGAATAACCCGTGAATCAAATGAGAAAATTTATCTTAATCCTTGCATCATTTGCTCATATCCGCTGACTCGGAGCAAAAATGAGCCCTTATTGCATCGGATGATAACAGATGAAAAAAATCCTGCGAAAACATCGTAAGAAAAAGAGCATACTGTGAGCTCGACCAACCTTATACATCCTAATCTAAGTCGAGCTTGAACCTGTTTAAGAGAATTCTGTGCGTAGGGTGGGAGTCCAAAGATCAATACATTACAAGTTTTTGAAACCTAATGAAAAACTCAGTTCGGAGAGATATTGTCTGCGATTGGATGTTTTAAACAATGCACTCAAAGAAAAGAGACAGGCGACGTTCAATAAAAAATACATCAACTTGCATCATGATGATGCGACCGTGGTATCCTAGTGGCATGGTCACGAACTCGCGGCCGACGGTTTTCGTCGAGTGGCGAGTTCGGGTCTTGATGCCATTAAAGATTCGCCGTGTAACCAGTTTTTGTAGCCAGTCAAACAGTTTGGCGGGGAATTCGGGCCGCGGTAGCCTAGTGGTCAAGGTCGTGGAATAGCGGTCGGCGGTTTTCGTCAGTCACGGGTTCGATCCTTGGCCGCCAAAGACCTACCGTGTAGCCGGGGCTGATTCACGTTACATCTGTTGGGGCCCAAATCCTTCTGTTGGCGGGATGTGGTATTTATGAGAGGGGTTTAAGCTCAGGTATCGTCCTCGTTGCTTTACCAAGTTTCAAAATTTCGATTCGACATCAATAGCGTTGCTTCTGGTGAGAAGTTAATAAAATCAAACCAAACCCTTATGATGAAACCAGACCACATGCTGCTTTGACAACTCGTCAGAAAACTGGTCTGTGAAATTCTATCCCATCCATCCCACTCCCAAAACCTAGTATCCATCGATAATTATCTGTTTCTGTCGAGGAACAATCTT
>BMAW01129875.1:0-112184 GCA_019974015.1 Nephila pilipes | reverse complement strand
TGTGTGTGTGTGTGTGTGTAAAATTTACTTATATTTGAAAATAATGCCCTAATCTTATAAATGCTATCTAGAATTTAGACTATCTAGATTGAACATTGATTTATTGTTTTCATCGAGTCGTGGGTTAAAGCTCTAATGTCATACCTGAAAATGTAGCGGGGCTGATGAAAGTTAAATCTGTCGGAGTCCCAAATCTTCCCTTTGGTGGTTTCAATAAATTCAAACCAACCGTACCAAACCTCTGGAAAGCGTAGAGTGGAAGTTAGTAAGGGAGGTGTCAGCTCAGATATCGTCCTGGTCACTTGACTCAAAATTATGATGTTCGTCTCTAAAAGTACTTTTTTTTTGCTTCTCAGCGTGACTTCAATAAATAACCACAATAATTCACACCCAATAGAGACTCATCAAAATATTATAATTGGGAGTTCTACTTAGTTTAATAAGAGCAAATAATAGGATTGGGTAAACTGAATCTGATACCAATATATTTCTAGAAAACAAAATCAGAGCCAGTCATCCACTCTTAGAAGATCACTCCACACTTGCTTAGTGCTATATAGTGGGATCCTCAATGTGCCTCTACTTCCTCTACATTCTCTTGTATCTAATACACTTTTAATCTCTGTATTTAATTCACAACACTTCTAATACAGTATAATGTTAATTTATATAAATCATAATTCTTTCACAAGGTGAAGTTTTCAATTCAAATAACGTGTTAAAGCAGCCTCAAATGTTAGTTAAAGAGAAATTGAGCGTGAGAACTCATTACAAAATGAACGTTGAAAAAGTAAGTGTATTACGTAAAAATTCTAATAGCGATTATAAAATTAGGGCATTATTTTCAAACATAAGTAAATTTCTAAATATATATGAACATTGAATGAAAAAATAATGTATACATATCCATTGTTTATATGCTACAATAATGCGCGCATGTGATCAAAACCTTCGTTAAATACGTTAGTTAGTTGAACTCTCGTTAGATGTCGCTTCAGTACGACGTGCCTATTGTCGCCTAGATGACGCCTCAGTGCCCCCTGCATCCCTCGGGCGATATTCCAATTTCGTAACTTTTCTTGCGCCGGAAAGAGAAGAAATGACAGTGAAACCAGTAAGACGTAATTGAACGTTGCTAATTTAATGTTTTTGACTCTACCCTGTGTTCGTCCAGTTGCAGCGAATAAACATAGTAGTTTTATTTATAAAGGGACTAAGATTTCTTCAATACCAACATAAGCTAGCCGGTCAATGTAATTATGTGGTGAAGTATATGATGCGTCATATTACCCAATTTTATAATATATTATTATTGTACAGGAAAGCTGCATGTATCTTCTATGTAACGCATTTGTTATTCGATTCCTTCCATGTAATGCATTTGTTTTTTATTTCTTCCAAGCAACGCATTTATTTTTTTATTCCTTCGACATAACGCATTTGTTTAATTTCATTCCTACCATGCAACGCATTTGTTTAATTTCATTCCTACCATGCAACGCATTTGTTTTCTTACTTCTTCAATGTAACGCATTTGTTCATTTGCTTATTTTTGTTTGTTCTCAGCTGATATTCTGAGAAATAAAGAAGATGTTGACCCACATGGAGAAGACGTTGAAGCAGCCAAGAGTCATTGCCTCGAATCTTGCCACTGTCACCTCTTGTCAAAGAGGAAAGAATTCATTAAACGTTATAACTTTTGATCTGATGAAGAGGTGAAAACTGTCATTACAGCCTATTATCGACAATATCCATTGGAAATTTTATCCGGTGAATTTGCCCATCTAGTCACTTGTTTGAGCTAAATCATGTAAAGGGATAGAGACAATTCAGTAATGCATTACATAGAGTATTGTGTAAATCTGATGGAAAATAAAAAAGTAATGAATCTGAGGTCATTACTTTTTAATAAAACTATGAATTGAAAACAATTTTTTGAAGTCTGACAATACTCTTTTCAGAATTTTAATTTCTTCTATTTGTCATTCTGCCAAATGCCAAATAAGTTTAGAGCATCAGACTTTTAATGAACGGGTTTCTTATTTGATTATTAGCATGTAAAAAAGTAATACCAGTTTGAAAATTTTTAATGTGAAGTGAAACATAAATATTGTAAAAATTATTGTTATGCAAAAATTAATAGAGAATTTGAATGAAATTTTATTTCATACAGAGTAATTTTCTAAGAGAAAATATTTTCATTTTTATCACACACGCTATTATTTAGAACAATGTAAAGTAATTTCAGAAGCTTTTATTTCAAAAATGACTTTTGGAATTTCTAATCTTATTCTTATATAATTATATTATATAAGAATGCATTAGTTAAACCGATTGTATATTATATTTCCTTTCCATGCACCTATTTACTACTTTTAATCTACTTTATTTCAGAGACTAATTTCAGCGTTGAAAATTCTTTAATAAAATGTAAATTATTACAGGTTCCTGCATTTGCTTAAGCTTTAAATATAATTCTCGACTTAAGCATGAAAGTAATAACCAAGCCACCGTTGCTCAAAAATGTCTTGGGACATAACAAGCTTTCAAACATTTCATAAGAGAAAATAAATTGCCTCATTTTAACGAATTGTTTTCCTTGCATGTCATATGAGATGACTAAATAAAGTTAATAAAGCTAAAAATTAATTTAAAATAGAGTTATATAATTATAAAATTATACATTATTGGTATACCAACTGAAATAAATGATCAAAAAGTATTGAGACATTGAGGAGAAAGTGCCATAAATAGCAAATTAAAACAGATTAACTATTTAAAATTATTTTTAATCTCATTTGAGATTTGATTCGGAAACTCAAAATTTTGAGTTGTAGAGCTATATTATTAACATAGATCGAAAAACTTCTGAAATTTCTGTTAGAATTAGAAAACTTGTACTTCATCATTGGAATCATGGAAAAATTTTGAGAAAAATTAGCGAATTATTAAATGCAAGTACTGTATACACAAATTATTAAATAAAACAGAAAGTTACAGTTCATATTCGAATCATTATTTCTAAATATAAGAAGAGAAATTTAGTTCAAATTAATCTGCGTGACAAGAACGGCCAAGTCGTATCACCTAAAGTCAGAAACAGTGGAAAACGAAATGTTAAATTACTTAAGCCAATGCAATCTTAAAACCAATGCAGTAAAAATGATATTGGAAGTGAAAAAGAGTTTTATCAGGTTTGCCAGTTCAAAAACATTTTTTAGAAAATGTTTTTGAGCAAGTAGTCTCATGAGCAAGTAGATATGGGAAATCAATACATTAGTAAAGTAAATGAAAAGGCTTGTTTATAATTCGTTGAAACTTACATTCAAAAGTCTCCAGATGTTTGGAAATAACTAAAATAGTGGGGAGTATGGTTGGTGTGGGGAGTATGAGTGTTTCTTCATTTAAATGATTTAAAAATAAATAAATTTGCTTATTTAAACATTTAAAATGAATTTTGAAACAAAGCTTTCAAAAATGGGAATATTATGAAATTCAAACTATATCGGGATAATTACTCCAAACATAATACTCCCATTTTCATATTTAAGCCTTTAAAGCTATCTACGTGTAATCAGAACTCCTGTAATGTGTCCAGATCTCAATCCTATTCAACACATTAGGAATCGCTTGAAAACAGAATATATAAATTTAAAAATTCTAAAAAAGAATGAGTTGATAGAAATTAGAGTTGATAGACTCTCATATCAGAATGAGAACAAATAGTAGGAAATTCTTGTTAAAATGTGGAGGAATCCTTGCTTGATAGTCTAATTGAAGTCCTAAAACGTAATGGAAGCCCAACACATTATTAAAGAATATTTACAGAGTTTTTATAAAAAAAAATTACGTTTACACGACCACAATACTTTTTTGGTCAGTACTTTTCCTTAGTTCTCGATAAATGTATAATTCTATAATAATTTAAAAATGTCTGAGGTTAATATGTGGTCATCAGATATAACATATAAGAAAAACATTTTGTTATAATAAAACTGTTGCTTTTTCTTTCAAAAAATGTGTAAAAAATTGTTTTATCTAAATACTTTTTTGAGCCACTGTATTTGATTAGTATCTGTTGATGCGTGTGAGATGAGTACAGCCTAAACTGTAAAGATTTTTTTTAATCGTAAAAGGTTTTTTTTTTTTTTTTCTTTTTTTACTATTGTCCATGTATATAGGTAATATATTAATATTCGAACATTTTTAGAAAACTTATAAAGTTGTTTTTTTCTAAAATAATAGCAGCTTATAATTTTATTCTGCCTTATTACTGTCTATTACTTTAAATAGATACTAAAAAGACTTGTGACATTTGATTATTCATTGTTTTATCTGCACTAACATTGAGAACATTTTATAATTTGAATTGCATAAAATTCCAACTCTTTTTCTACCAAATGAAACGTAATTATGCAAATTAGATGAAGATAATAAGTGTTATGAATTGAACTAAGGATAGTGATACATACACAAAATAGAACCGAAAAGGAATCATTAGCTAATTGAAATGGTTTATTTAATCGTTTGTAATTAAAACTGTTTAGAAATTATTTCTGGTTAGAGTAAAGAGTTACAGGAGTTCAACTCACTGTATTCGATAAGTGTTCCTTCGAAGTGAAGAAGATGGTAAGCTTGATATATATATTGTAGAATTCTAAATTAGGATTCATGAATGAGGAGAGATATTTGAAAGAGAAAGATCTTTCATAATTTGTGAAGAAACCTAATAAACTTGTTTTCTTATTTTTCTGGCATCTCTTTAAATAACATTGTAATCTTATTTCCTATTTAATTAAGCTTAATGTTGTCTGTAGATATAAATAATGAGAGAGAAGCGTTACACGTTTATGCAAACTTCTTAAACATAGAAATGTGAAAACAATTCTTTGAAATTTGGGCACTTAATTTTGGATTCGGCAGAAAGTTGTTTTGTGAATGTTGTTTTTCCGTGTTTTTTTCGGTTCCATATTTTTCAGAAAGACCAAGAGATTACTCTAAATGTTTATGTTTCTTCTTTAAAAAAGGAATTTAATACGAAAGTGGTAAAAAACACTTTTAAAGTATGATACATATTCTTTTTTAAAAAAACAACAACTAGAAAACATTCACCCGCTTGGGTAATAATTAAAATGTAACAAAACATATTTTGTGATGATATTAATTAGGTAATTTTTAAAAGAAATATTGAATACTTCTTATTCCTTTTTATCGTTAAGGATACTCCGCTACCTAATGTTTGATTCGTTCTTAATTCTCTTGAAGTTCAGTCACAATCAAAAAAGTCAAAATAATCAGTCAGTCAAATACTTAACTTAATTTTCTTCATGTTTATGAATAATTAAAAATAAATATAAGTATTACGACAGCAATGAAAACTCCGTCGCGCATCCGCACTTAAAGATTAATATTAAACAATTCTACTTGTCTTACAACTGCAAACTGGTTCAGAGTCAGTAATAAAATTTGTAAGCTGGATACCATTAAATATCCCTTCTCAGGTGATCACTTCACTTTAAGTGTCGGGTTCTATGATCTCTTTCTGCTCAGTTTAAGAACGCCTCCAACCTCGCTATTCAAGCCTTTCGATCTCTCTCTTTCTCTGGCCATGGCAAACTAGTAGCCATGATTGCGAGCCAGTGGCTACCGTTGTTTCTTTGAGCCATGGATTCAAGTCCTGGTGCCGCTTACGACCTCCCGTTTAGAGGGTTGATGAACGTTTAATCTGTCGAGAACTTGAGTTATCTCGTCTACTGGGCTCAGGCTTCACCTTCCTCATTTGATCGAGGTCCAAAGTCGAGATTGACCCTTGAATACTCATAAATCTGAATCAAATAACTTGTTTATCGTCACTGTATGACTCTCTACATATTTATTGAACTATCAATTCATGACTATTTTAAATATCGATTTGTAATGGGTGGAGAAAGTAGTAATCCCAGGGATTTATGATGTCACCGTCGGTCTTTCGCGCAATTTAGATAGTATTTGATACCGTTGATAAAGAGTCAAGGATTAGTTTTAACAACGTAATAAATATAAGCTTTCATTTCCTCGAAGAGTGTCATAAAGTCATGCAGAATTTTGGAATTGCTTCTTCTTAAATTGATAAGACCTCGAAATTGGAGCAACATAACGGTGGCACTGTTATAATTTACGTCCAGAATAGCCAGTTAAGAAATTCTAATGTGATTTTCATTAAATTAAATTTCGTAATGTGTCATAAAATTATCCCATTTCAAGTAGATGTCAACTTCAGCTACAAAAGGCATACTTTCGCAAAATTAAATTGAGTAGGTACTCTAAATACTTTATCATTTCTCAATATATTTTAGGGGGAAGGGGTGATTGAAATTCAAGTTTTTTGGGAAAGAAGATAGTTAAAAAAAATTTATATTAAATTTCTGACTATAGAAGACATCTAAATTTTGTATCCCTTTTTGAATACTTTTACAATTGCATTGAAAAATAAAAATAATTTAATTGTTTATTTGAATAAATAATATTTTTAGCAATTTGTTATATAATATTTAAAGTTTTTTAAAACTTTGCAATATACATAAATAACTTGCTGTATCTATTAATAAATGGCATTTATGTACGTATATACAATGCCACACGAAAGCGTTTTCTAAAAGACACTTTATTGCATTTACGTGGACAAAAAAAATGAAATGAGAATTTAATTAGCTTATATGAAGAAATGTGATAAAAAAATGTGCATTTTCTTTCTAAATTGCAGGAGTTATTATTCTTTTTACAAGCATTATCTCTACGAAGAAAAAGAATTTAACGAGTATAATAACGTGAAATTAAACTGAAATTCATGTACTGTATCTAAAACCCCTTTAGTATGGGAAAAATAAATGTGATATTTACGATACGAGAGAATTCTAACTGTATAAATTACGAGGAAAAGTAACAAAAAGCACAATTATTTATAGAACTATTCAAAATAATTGAAAACTCTTCACCACTAGAATAAAAGAAACAGAAATACGATGTTTGTCAAATCAAAAGTAAATAACATAGTTTTATATCTAAATATCTTATTCTTAAATTTTCCATACAAAAAAAAAAGAATTCTTGAAATATATAGTTCTTTTCCATTCAATACTTATACGTTCATCATTTAAATACTGTGATAAAAACTTTTAAATAAATGTAGAAAAGTATTCGTACAAAAGAATTTTGTAAAAATAACTATGGCTTTAAAATGCTAATCAGAATAAAATTAATTCAAAAGGTAGCATCCAGTAAAATACTGTTTTACAAATAAAAACGCGGTGTATAAAAATAATAAATATTTTATTGCTTTTTAAATATACAGAAAAATAAATCAGAGATTTTAAGGCGTGTAAAAAGTTTTCGACAACCAAAACAAATGCAAATTTTTATGGGTGTTTTGAGATTGAATTAATGAGTTCTTTATTCATAATTGACATCACTCTTTTAGAAATACACAATGACGTGATTAAATTTAAATTTGTTAGACAACCAAGATTTTCGATGTGGATCATAAATCTTATTCAATAATTCAGAAAGAAAATGTGTTATATAGTTAAGCAGAAAAAGTAAAACATATAATAGTGTAGTCTATTATTCGGAGGTTTTTGACTTTTAAAATATTACATAACGTACCTCGATTATCGACTAGCGTGGCGTTAATCAAATTATTTAAAGAATAAGGACACTGAACATAAAATCTCCTGTTATATGCATATGTATACATTTTAAGTTAAAAAAAATTTCATGTGATTAAAAAAAAAAATTGTTCTTAGAGATACTATTAAAATAGTATATTTTATTTGATAAGTGTTTATAAAAACATTTTGGTTTTCTACGAAAAAGAATTTTTTAAAATAAAAATTGTCAAATTGATTGTTAATATTGGCAAATCATTTTTTATTTTCGTATCAAGAGAACAAAATAAAATATTACGGCCTTAACTAATGCCAATTTTCAATAAATCGTACATGAGATTAGTTCAGGTTTTTCTTCAAATATTTGTAATGTTCCGAACCAAATTTACAAATCAATCAATCTCTTAATGTTTGGCCTATTTTCTATTATTTTTACTGCAGTTAAATTTTACAGAATTACAGAGTGGTTTCAAATGTGTATTATTTTTGCTATAATTATATCAAGATTTTCATTAAAAAGTAAAAAATATATCTGCGATTGAATAAAGCTGTCTCCATAACATCTCCATTGATTAAAATGTGCCCTCATTTATAGCATTATTTTTATAAGATCATATTAAGGCTATTACGAGATCGCACTCGTATTAAAGCGTTTATATCTTTGGACTCTTCTAGAGACACATCTGAAAAAAAGTATCGCATAAAAGAATGCCTCTCAAGCCACGTTCGTACAGAAAAGTGGCTTAGACATGGTAAAGTATAAGTAGATTTAACATTAAAAAAATATTATTCTCTTATTTGATTGTATTTTAAGTGATTATTCCAATATGCACTCTTAATGTAGCGTTAATTATAGATTAAAAAATATTCATCATATAAGTTGAAGTGAAAGAAAAGAATTATGAATATCATGATATCTGTAATGATTTTGAGCTGCGGTAGCCTAGTGGTCATAGTCGCACACTCGCCGCCGTCTTTGTTTTCGTCTATTTGTGGGTTCGAGACCTAATGCCACTAAAATCCCACAGTGTAGCTAGGCTAATACACGTTAACTCTGGTTGAGGTCCCAAATCCTCCCAAAGGGATGGTGTCGAAGTTTGGAGATGGGGGTTCCAGCTCAGGTGCCGTCCTTGTCACTTCACAGCGACTCAAAATTATGAGAACCGTTGCCAATTGCTCTGGTGTTGCTTCTCAGTGCAATCACAATTACTTTAATGATTTATAAATTCTACCTGCTAACAACGAAAAAATTGCAATGAACAAAACGTAGCATTATATTCTTTTAAAATTTTCTATTTTTAAAGATGTATAAAAAGATATCCAACTTTATATATACATGAAAATCAAAATAAGTATCATAATAATTCGCTTCATTCAGAAAGATGAATATGTCTTAAAAATACTATTCTAGGCACCGACGAGATTCGAACTCGTGATCTCCTGTTTACTAGACAGGCGCTTTAACCAACTAAGCCACGGCGCCTCCGAAGAGACTAACTTATGCAACATTTATTACTATTTTAGTAAAGAGTTTATAGTGAGGAATTTTTTAATGGCATGTTAAGAGTAATAAAATATTTATGGCTTCGTGACACTCGTTTTATGGCATTTGAAGTTATGATGTCATCTTTGAATGCGGTTGTCGATTTAATTGTTTTGTATACTAGTTTAATGTATCTAAAACATATTGTGTAAAATGTAAATGTGTCTATTATGTTTAGTGCAAGTTGGTAAAATCTTTGATGAAAGATTTCGTTATAAATCCTGAAAAACCTAATCAATACGAGAATACATAACTTTTTTCTTTTAAAACTGAGTTTTATGATTATAAATAATGTTTGTTAATTATACTAGAATCTCATGAATAATATCAAAGGATACTTCTTTTCAAAAATAAAAAGAATGAGAGATCATCATAACTTTATAAAATAATATTATTTTCATTATGATATCACAGTAGATAGTAAAACAATACTTTTGACATGAATTAATATATAATGTTTGAGTTAACATGTGTTATTTAATATTTTATAGTTATTTTTATATTAAATGTAAAGTAAAATGTATATAATTTCTATTTTGTTGCATTTTGATCAAAATCGCTGAATAGTGAATTCCAAAATAAAAAAAAAACATATTTAAGTCAAATTAAAGACACAACGAAATGTTTATAGAGAAATTCCGTTACTTTTTTTAAAAATGTAATTTTATCTTCTTGTTTCATTATTTTTTCAAAAATAGATAACTTATTCCTTACGTTCATTTAAAGAAATTTTTATTTCAAGAAAATAACAAGTAGTAACTCTGGGAAAAATCCTATAATATTTATTTTTCTGAGGAAAACTTATTATATAAACACTTCTAGATCTGATGAGTTTTTCAGATAAATATGAAAAAAACCTTTTAATGCCTTTGAGACTTATTTAAAAATAAAATCGTGTAACTGTCATAAAATATTGTTGCAGAGGCTCAAAAATAAAGAGAAATTTGGAAAGGTTTTACTGTTTATATAAATGATATGTTATTGGACAAAGCCTAAAATTCAGAGAGCAAGATTTTTAAATTGTTCACCTTTTTTCGAAAATTTGGGTAACATTTTTATAAGAAATTCTACTTAATACTTATTAAAATGCATAGACATTTCTGCACATCCTTAAAATAAATAGTTCAGTTTATATAAGAATTCAGTGTCTTATCATATTTTTTACTTATCACATATGAGTATTAAAAATATTTTAAATAAATAATATATATAATTTTTCAATTATTCTTAATATACATTCCTATCGTTTAACTAATTGTTGAAACTTCTTTCCAAACTATAGTGTTCCCTCTATAATCCGACACTTCACTTTTCTAGGCCTGTCAGTAATCCTGAGTTTTCACATAGGCTGAACAAATCATAAAAAAAACTGTTATATGCTTTCTACTTCAGTGGAAAGATGTATGCTATCAGTGGAAAACAGAACAGTTTTCGTAGTTTAACTATTTCGTATGTAGTAGTATTTCCTATTAACTGCACTTCAATGTATATTTTTACGAATCTACGATGACTCTTCCTTGCAACGTTACCCTAATAAAGGAGGAGAAACATTTACAAAGATTTCGTCGAATACCAAGAGAAGCATAAGCAACCTCTAACCTTTGCAACAAATTCGTTGACAATTTTGTTGTGTTGGAAAGTAACTTAATAACTCTGATGACAAAATTATGGTTCTCAGAAATACTGGAATCTTTCCGATATCTCGATTAGGATGAAAGTTAACGAATTTTCTCGAATTTTTCCTAAGACGTCATACCTGGCCAGAACAGCAATAAATACTGAAAGGTGCGAAGCTTAAGCGAATCATATGGAAATAGTGCGAGAGAAACTATTGGAATCGGCCGATCGAGAAGCTGTCTATATCTGCCGGGCAACCATCAGAGTCGTTGCGAAGTATTGCTTGGGAGATTTGTCCATAGTACGAACTGGTAAGCTAATGAGCTGAACATTATGAAAAGTGCTCTGTGACTCATTTCAAGAGTAGTTTGTCACCTGTGCTGCTGATCTGTGCAAGTGCTATCTTTGTTCCTTTGTTGTGTCGCCAATCTATATTGTATTTCCTGATGGTGCTGTTAATCATTCTAAGTTTAATTACATGTGTTTGTCTTGTTCTGCATATTTGTCAATAAAGCATCATTCTCCATTATCTTCTTAGACTGATTTTACCATACACTCACACAGGAAGCGATTTTTGTAACAATAGCAATTCTTTATTTGCATGTACCGTGTTAAATTTTATACAATAATACAGGGATTTTGCTGCTTAAATACGTAATTGTTAGTGATTTTGCCAAGTTCCCGTTTCTTTACTTCAGCTGTAAACCTTTGAAATTCACTAAGCAAACAGTTAATCAAACAATCAGAGAGTCAAATCTTTAAACTATTTTTAATCCTGTCTAAAAACAATTAAAAATCATAGTTACTATTATAAATGCGAAGCAGAAACTTTTTCGCATCCACAACTAAAGATAAACCGATAATTCTACATATCTCAATAACCATAAAAGGGAATCCGAGTAAGGAACAAATGTTTTGCATACGATTCCATCCTCAGCTATGCGACGACCTTTTAATCTTCTGGCACTAACTATCGAGCGCAAATTGCTCTCCCAACTTCAGACTCCTCTCGGAATTTCAACGCATCCAATCTCGCTATTTGATCTCTCTTTCATATTCACTACACTTTATTATATAATAGCAATGCTAATTTACGTAAGTCACGATTTATTCACAAGTCGAGGTTCTCAAATCAAATAACGTTATAGGAAAGCCCAAATTATGTATAAGAACCCGATTTAATTTTCCAGTAATACGGCGTTTTCGGCAATTTGGAGACCAATATCTACCAGATTATCGAAAAAATACTGAACTGCGAATTAATAAAGGATTTTTTTTTTAATTTTTGAAGAATAAAATGAAGACACACAAACTTAAATGATAAAAACAGGGCACCGAAACATTAAAAATTTAGCATGTGATTGGAACAAGCACGTGAAGATATGAGTTAAGACCTCACGTTGCTTCATATTCCTCAACATCGTTTCTCTTTCTTATTCATAACCAGTTCGATAAAAATCAAACTGAAAAGTGAGATTTACTTTAGCTATTAAATGTTGGAAGTAACTTGATTGGAAGAGTAATGGACCCTTAATTGATGGTTGGTAAAATCAAGACTGTCTTGTTTTGGGTTTTGATTCACCTGCAATCTCGGCCAGTGTTATTTTCGTCGAACCGTGCGCTCGAGTCCTGAAGCCGCTAAAGAGCCACAGTGAAGCGGGGCTGATGCTCGTAAAACCTGGTCGAAGTTCCAAGTTCTCTTTTTGGGGTGGTGTGGAAATTTAGAGCGAGAAGTTCTATCTCGAGTTTCATCCTCGTCACATGACCAAGGTTCAAAATTTGCGAGGTTCATCGCTAATAGCCCTCATGTTGCTTCTTAGTACGACGTTAATGAAACAATCAAAATCACCTTCAATACGTCGGTGCTCAAAATTCCCAAATTGACGTTTATAGAATTGGGTGCAAGCTGACTAACTGACAATATATATATATATATATATATATATATATATATATATATATATATAATTTGCAACCGGAAGAAAAATGGATGAACTGAAAATAATTTTTTAAAAAATATGTTATTGTTAAAGAAATTTAAAAATTGAAAATATGGAGATGAAAGATTTTTATGTGTTTGCTTTTTGTTTATTCTTTCAGAAGTGAATTCTGTTTTTGTTAGCTTGTTTCAAACATATTCAATTTTACTAATTAATGCGCATTATTCTATAATTAGGGAATTCATTTTATATAATGCCTTTTTAATTTGCTGTCTGTGATGAGTTGAAATTGAAAATAGTTTTAAAAAAAGTATTGAAAAATGTTCAAAAAATAATGAAAAAGTTTCTCCAAAGTATTTTTCTAAATGTACTTTTAACCTTTAAATTTATTACTATAAATATTAATTATATATATATATATATATATATAAAAGCTTCAATTGAATGATGTCTGGAAGTTTATAATATGTACAAATTAATAAGAAGGGTTTTTATACAAAATAATAATGATGATTACATCATTATTTTTTCATTATTCTATTTTTTCAATTCTATAGCCATTGTTCCTTTTAATTAAAACGTCAATAAGTTCGAGACTCCAAGTGAAGATACTTAAAAAAAGGTAAAAACTTTATTTATTATTGAAGGATAAATAATGTCGCTTTCTCTCGAAACCCACTTAATGTGTCATTTCAAAATTAAGATCAATTAGTAACTCTTAGCTTACCAATTCACTCGTTCTCATTCAATCACTTCACATAAATAGCTGATTCTAATCTTAATATTTTAATAATCGATTCAATCCTTAA
Source organism: Nephila pilipes (assembly GCA_019974015.1). Classification (NCBI taxonomy): domain Eukaryota; kingdom Metazoa; phylum Arthropoda; class Arachnida; order Araneae; family Nephilidae; genus Nephila; species Nephila pilipes. The sequence continues at coordinate 98,632 of BMAW01129875.1, read as the reverse complement.
GATGAACTGCCATGTTTTAATACAACATACACATATTTATTAGTCCGGCATTATCTTCTGTATCTCGTTACTTCCTTTTCCATTTTATTTTATTTATGTATCACAATTTCTAATTCAATTTACTTCATTTCATTCTTCTATTTGCCTAATAATGTTCCTTTCACTTGGGAAGAAATAGTAATTTCATTCAATTCAACTTACTATGAAGTCCTCGATGTTAGTGAAGAGAAAATCAAGAATAAACAAACGTCACAAGTTTTGTTGAACATTTAACAATTTATTTAAAATTTAAGAAAAATCTATTAACTTAAAATTTTAAAATTTAAAATTAATAGATTTTTCTTCCTCCTATGAATGTGACCTTCGAGGCCAAATGGATTGAAAGAAATTGTAGTTGGAGGTTGCGATGGCCTAGCGAAAAGGATCTCGAACTCGCGACTGACATTGTTTTCGTTGAGTTGTAGGTTTGAGACCTTATACCACAAGGACCCGTCGGGTAGCGAGACATATGCACGTTAAATCTGATGAGGTCCCAAGTCCTTCCAATGACATGGTGGGTAAGTCTGAAGAGGGAGTCGCCAGCTCAGGTGTTGTCTTCGTCACATGACCGAGGTTCAAAATTATGAGATCTGTTGCCATCAGTCCTCGTGTTGCACCTAAGAACATGGTCAGTAAATAATTAATCACAAAACCTTCCTGTTCATCAAACAAGTTCGACTCCGAAAGTCAAATATTGCTCACTCTTACAGTTGTAATGTTATTCATTTACAAATAATAATAATAACTAGTTTTATAATAATTTTGCATTCAAAAAAGTTTTGAATATTCATTTAACAAAAAAAGTGTTATTTTTCATGAGCCGTTATTTTTATTCGTCTTCAATTAACTTTCATAATTTAAAAAAAAAAATTACGAATTGCTAGTTCAGCATAAGATTACTCAAATTAACAATTCATTTAAAATGAAAAAGAATCTCCTCATTTAACTATTGCACAAATTTAGGAATTACTAACATACACGAAAGGGAAACCTTCAAACAGAAGCACTCATTACTCATTCCCTCTAAATAAATTGAACGAAATTTCATTGAAATTCTCTTTACATTTAGAATAACATAAATGAATGCCTTTCTTTAAGATATTCCGAAGCGAAAGAAACGCTTTCAGATAAATTTGAAAAATAATTGCTTCAGAAAACTATTCAAATGATAAAAAAAAAAATTGTGCCGAAACCCTTAATTCAATATTCATCAATCACTTTATTTCTCAACATTTTTTTTTCTCAAAATACCCTTTAAGAAGCTTCTTAACAGAAGAAATATCTGCGTGAATAGTTAAAATGTGGGAAATCTCTTTTAATTTAAGAAAACATTTAATCTATGAAAGGTTCATGTGAAATGCAGAAAGTAATTCACTAAAGTAAACTCCGTTTTATAAAGCTAATAAAAATGGCTTATAAGAGTACGGTTCTTCTATTTACATCAGATTAAAAGAGAAAGGCAAATAAAAAAAAAGTGTATATATAACCACTTAATTACCAGAGCATTGTTTTTTCTTAAGATTTTACAAAGAGTTTCGAAATTTATTATTTATAAATCAGCAAATTATATAGTAAAGAGAGAATAAATTTGAAACAAATTAACCAAGTATTATCAAAACTTAATGCTACTTAGTTAAACATCCTTTATAAATATTGAAATTTTTCGGATGTATTCCCTTTATAAAAATATTATACATATTGCAGCATATATTCTGTTTACATTATATTATAAGACATTTTTACGGTCTTCTATCTTTAAAACTACAAGGTTGTGTGTCAAAATTGTTTAAGAAAAGAATCTTTCATTTAAAGTTCAGATTAGACGTTAATGTATTTAATTGAGACTACTAGAGTTACATTAAAATGTGTCGCAAATCACAATGAGAAAAATTTATGTTTCTCAAAAATATTTTAATGAAAATAAATGCAAAATGAATCTATAATTCACAATATCGAGGATATATATTTGTATTGGATCATCACAGAAAAATAGCTGTATTCGTCATTGGCATTTCATAGGAAGATATTGATCAAATATTATTTGTGTTTTATCATTCTAATTAAAAAATTTGAATATTAACAAATTTATTATAACGTGGAATTAGTAACTAAAATGTAAAACTCCACAACAAGGGATCGAAAGTTACACACAACATTAGTTTATTTCAAAAATTATACCTTAAACATATTTTTGAAACACATTTACTTCGTAGAGAATACTCGTACTTTAAGAAGGAAAACTATAACTTCCAATAATAGTAAGAAATATGTATCTCAACTATTCATTTTTTTTTTTAAATTTTCATGTCAGATAAAAAAAAATCTCGCAAATTGTAAATAATCATTAAAATTTAAATTAAGCATCGAAAGTTTATCTTTGATGCAGGTGCTTTTATGTACTTGCGTCTATAACTCATTTCTACTTCTTTATAAAGAGATTTTATTACAATGTGGAACACAAGAAGTAGAAAAAAATATTTTAATCAATTTTAAATTATACTCGTAAATAACTTATGCCGTCGTCATCAAAATCTCATAAAGAATTCCTCGGAGCAGAACCATAAATTCACAATAAAAGATGAAAAATGCAAACAATATTAAATTGTAACTGAATTTATTATTACAATACTGCGTGCTCTTTCATATTAACTTTAGCTTCGGAAAATACAACGTATTGTACAAATGTATTTTTCGAATTTATTTATTCATGGATTTCAAAATTCAGTCTCATCTCATAAATGATTCAGTCTCGTAAACTCATGTTGTAATTGGTTTTTGTTACTTAGCACTGTGTTTATTTTACTTCCCCCATTTAATTGAGCCATCGCTAGTCAATTAAGTTCAATTTCTATTTAAATACTCAGATGATGACGTTTCATCCGAAACTTAGAGTATTCAAAATTCAATATTTTTGTCACTGTGTATTAAGAATAGGTCCCTGTACACGTCCGAACCAATAAAATAATATTCGAAATCATTACCTTTCTGACTCTTTTTATCCTAGTCAGTACTAAATTTCTAATGAGGATCCTACTATTCATCCGTTCACATATGATTATTTTATAACAACATCGAACTATCCAATATTTTTCTTCTTATCGACGAAGCATATGTACATCTTTGATATTATCTAACCTTCCAATCTCTCACTTTTTATTAAACTCTCCGCAGTTTATAAATTATATCACATTAATCTTCTTCACTACACTTTTTTATTTCAAGTCAGGGCTCATTTACTAGAAGAGACTATTAAATCAAATAACGTCATATGATAGAGTTGCATAGAAGAGCCCCAAGAGTTTAGTTGAAGGAAAATACATGACAGATCCCCGTTAGAGCCTTAGAACAAAACAAAACTATTTGTTACGAATTTCTCTACTCTTCGTCTTATAAAGGAACTGCATAAATGTTTTGAAGAACTTTGATGTGAACAAATTTTCAAAGTGACTGTCACGAAGTTTTAATACTTTAATTAAATTCATAAAGAAATCTGGTTCCCATTATTATTTTATTTCTAATCTTACATTCAATATTTCTTAGCAAATACTTTACTGATATCAGCAAAGATTTTCGTCACATTCATAAAACAAACATCATAGTTACTTTTCATCTGCAATAGCTCAGATGTAGCTCCTGGCATCTAAGGTGTTTAAAATTTAGTGAAATTTTTAGTATGTCAATTACGATGTTTAAAAAATGAAATTTAATTTTTTTCTATCATATTCACAATTGTCATAATTATAGGCAATACTCATTTTCATTTATTTGATTTCAGTTTAATTTAGAATCGCTACTTTGGAACAGCGATTCTCACCCGGTGATACGCTTACATCAAGGGATACGTGAGAGGCCATTAGAAGGTGAGTGCAAAAAAAAAAAAAAAAAGGTTATGGTGGCCACACAACTAAAAAAAAAACAAAATATTTTTTAAAAAATATTTAAGAGATTTAAAAAAAAAAAAAAAAGCGCAGATAGAGATTTTCATTAATACTGTCAGTTGTAACATTGTCGATTTCTGAAAATGAGAAATTGCTGGTGATTGTGTATGAGAAATTACTCTGAAGAACCTCTTCAACGCCGAAATGGTAAACTGATCATTGAGGGCTGATCACGGTGACGAATGCAATGAACTTTCTAAAAAGCTCATTATATGTTGCAACGAAACTGAGCATCTACATAATCAGCTCAAGTGAAAGTTTTTCAGTTCTTTTATGTATAATTTTATTTTGAATTCTGTTCTGTTTATTCCGTCTGAATGTATCAGTCTCGTTTAGGGTTTCGCGTACATTATCAACAGGTTTTGTGATTTCAGAGAAAACGTGCAATTAGGCAAAATGAAACAATGCAATCAAATAGATTGATCTATAGTTATGCGAATCGGAGTTTTGACCTCCATTGACCAGCGAAGTAAAAAAGAGGTTGATGAAAAAATTCAGCCAAACGGCAATAATCGGTCAAAAAAGACTACAGAACTAAAGGGACAGCGATTTTCATTTCTAATTTTTGTCATTACAAACGATCATACAGTAGAAACCAGGATCAGTGACTACAGAGACCATGAATAGGCATCTAAGAGACAGGGTCTTAACTCAGGTTGTTAATGATACAGTGATTACCACTCCTTCTAATGGTCATGGTCGTGGACTCACGGCCAGCGGTTTTCGTCGCTGCTAAAGACCTGCCGTGAAACGGGGCTGCATGTTAATTATAGTCGAGGTTCTAAACTTTTCCATTATCTTTGTGCGGAAGTTTGGAGAGGGAGATGCTAGCTCAGGTGTCATCCTCGTCACTTGATCGAGGTCCAGAATTTCGAGGTCAGTCAAAGATATAAGGGCACCGAAGTGTTGCTTTTATCTTTATGTCATTGAGCACTTGCATTTCAAAAGATAATACGCGACTAATAATACGAGAGTATATTATATTGACTGTTTTTGGGCTTATCAAATACTTGGCCATCTAACCAGATGATTAATTCTCGCCTGAATAGAAAGAATTCGGGAATTTTCAATAGCAGAGTTTTGGTATTTAGCACATCTCATTTGATTATTTGGGGAGTATTTAGAAGTAATCTTACAAATAGAATATCAGGCAACTCAATGAATCAATGGAGTAAAGTATCGTACAGGAACTACTCAACGCCACTCTAGTTTGAAAGAGATTGAGAGAAGGATGCTGCCTTGTTAGCTGATGTGAAGAACAGCATATAACTTAGATTTTCAATTATTGTAATTGTGTATATAATGTGCTGCTTTAAATATAATTACAGTTCGCAGAGATAAAAAAAAAAGTTGGATTTTTTTTTATTTATCTTAAAACCACTCCCTAACCGCCTTCTACCCACTTTTCCAAAAATTGAAATTTTTTACCCTGCATCTGGTAAACAGCTTGCTGCAGTTTTAGAGGTTGGATAATTAATAGATATGCTTTGTGTAGCACTACCTCATGAATACAGTACTTACATCTTCAAAATTTCCTCTCGTTTCTTTTTCCTATACATTAACATTATATGTACAAATTTTTGTCCAGTTCGGATGATACCTGCTTTGTTTTTCGTATTTCTATATTTAGTTTTAAAGTGTATTTGTAATTGCAAGGGAATAAATTTGACTATATTTCTGTATACCTGATTTTTATTAAATATAATATTGCAAAATTATTTTGTTGCCTTAACTCACGCTAAGTGAAAGGGAAAATTGATTGTAATTTTAGTGAAAAATAAAGAACTATCTACTCTTTATAAACTCTAAATCATAGCTGTATGAATTAATGCAATAAAAATACGAGTAAGAAAAAATATGTCTAACTATTACTACAAAAACTATTTTATAGCGATATCTTAGTTTTCAGTATCTTTTACCAATCTTGATGTATTAATATTTTTACCATCTTCACACAACCCATATATATACCAGAAAGTGTGAATTTTTAATAAAATAAAGTAGAATTCGTTTTTTTTTTTCTCTCCATTTCGCAATGTGAATGATTTATCCCGTACGATGCAATGAAGATAAGAAAAGATAAGACTAACTATTTCTGCAAAAAGTATTTTATTATGATATTTCGGTTGAAGATACCTTTTTTTATCAATATTAATATATTAGTATTTTTATCAGCTACACAAAACACATATCCTCGAAAAAGAGAAACACTCATATTCAGTTATATTACAATAGCTCTCGAGTGTTACAAACAAGACACAAAAATAAGAGATATCGTTTATTTTGTGGTTGAATACTGAATCGTTTGAAAGAGCCTGTCATCGACCTGAAAAAACATGACAGACGGAAAAGCAAATAAAAAGGGAGAACCGAAGAAAGTTGCGCCTGAAAGAAGTTGTCGTCTGGAGTGTTTGGATACATGTTTTAGTGCCACTATAACGAAATACAGATAGAGTACAATAAAAAGAAATGATGTATCAGAGAGAGGTTGCTTTTTCTCTACACGCCGCCTCGAAGTATCAGGAAAAGTAAATTTTTTATAGCTTTTACAAATCTTTCTTTTAGATTAGAAGTTCTCTAAGTTTGGGAATGTTATATTAGACTTCATCTGTTACTCTGTTTCACTGTCTGTCAAAGATAAATGTTGAAAATATTATCTTAAATATTTATCAGTGTTGCTTGTACCTCAAACGGGTAACGTTTTTTGTTTGCAGCGTGTTTGCTGATATGTAGTGCGGACATCACATTTTCAAAGCTCACGTTTCTCACTGTTTTGTATAATTTATTCTAGTTTGTTTTTTGATTCCCATATAAGGCATTATTGATCAGTAGAACAAACTTTCTCGGGAATCTTTTTTCTTTTTCGCTTTGATTTGTTGTGAAATGCACGCTTTTACTTGGGTCAGTTCAAGAAAGTTCTGTTCAGAAAAAAAATTGTGAAATTGAACTATTCGTTATTTTCTCTTCATTAACCTCGGGGACATTTTGGCAATTTGAATTGCATAAAATTACAATTCCTTCAAAACCAAAATGAAACATAATTAGGTAAATTAGATGAAGATAAGCAGTAAATGAAAAAATAGAGTTGGCGATGTATAAGTGAAATAGAATTGAGAGAAGGGAGATAGAAGATAATGACAAGTGTTGATAGATGGATAGATTGAAGTAAATTATCGTAATTAATTGGTTGAAATAACGACTCTTAGTTGGAGGTTAATACGAGTTTAATCTGTGTTAAACAAAAAGTATGTGAGTCGGAACGAATGATTTGATAAGCTAAGACTTTCTTAGTAAGCTACAAACTAGTATCAACTGAGTTAAGAGAGGGGGGGGATCTCTATGTTGATAGCTTTTAAACTGTATTGTCTTTCTCTTACGTATAGTTGAAGTTTACAGTTGAAGAATTGGAGTCTTAAACTAATTGACTTTATGATTAGATATTTAGATAGCTGTAGAGTTAAATAATGAAGGAAGTACGTCAAAATTTCAAAAAAAAAAAAAATGATTAGACTTTTATTAGCTTATAAAAAACTTATGACTGAGATTTCAAGTTTGATTTTATGTAACGTTTGCATTCTTAAATTTTTGAGTGAATTGAAAACTGATGATTCTGTCAATAGTAGCAGTGGCTACTGAAGTTCTGACTACAGCTTCTATGAATATTTTCTAAGTGAATCTGGAATGATTATGCATATGGTGAAGTCAGTCCGAATGATTATTTTAAAGAGGCTCTGACTTTTTACGATGTAGATAGGGAAAATCTTCGAACTGCTCCCCCAAGGTTTCCTTTCCTTCGTACTCCCTCCATGTACACTGTAAAGTCACTCTATTTATCCCATTTAAAGTCGTTATTAAGATTATTGATAAATCACACAATGAAACAAAAATGGGTCCAAAAATAATGATAACCAATTTATTTTTATTTAAGTATTAAATATTTAAAATCTAGCTCCTGTCTTACTTTATCTGTGATAATACTTACATAAATGTGTCTGAATTATCGTTTAGAATAATATATCAATCTATTTCATGTCACCCATCTCGGGTACCAATGAGTAAAACTACAGGAGTTGAGGGTTCGAATCATACTTCACTCTAATCAAAATAAGTAACGTTTCATTTAATTGGGAGGAATTTTGAACTCTGACCATCTCTTACCTATCAAAGAAACTCCAAAAAAAATAATTTAAGGGAGAATCATGATAGTCACAACACAACATGAAAAATAATTCACTCATGGCATGAAATGTCAAGTTATCGAAAATAACTTGACATCGAAATTAACAAGTTATTAACATCAAGTTATCGAAATTTATTTTTCATGCCAACCTGTGTAAGTGATATTGATATAATTTTTTATTTGTGTGCTGATATATGTGTGTGTGTGGTTGTGTGTGTATGATAGTATGATGTGTGTGTGTGTGTGTGTGTGTGTGTGTGTGTGTGTGTGTGTGTGTGTGTGCGTGTGCGTGTGTGTGTGTGTGTGTGTGTGTGTGTGTACTTGATTTTGGGCCAATAAAGGATTTTTACACGCATTTTGTACATAAATGTAGGTTTCTTACAATTTCGGCAAAAAATAGACATTTTTGAGACCAAATTTTTGAAATTTCTTGAGCTGCTATGTGGTTAAGCAGACGAAATATTCAAAATGTTTTCCTCTGAAAAATAAATATTAAATATTGTAAATCTTGTTCCATAAAATATGAGAATACATTTTAAAAAATTTCTAATTAGTTCGCTTAGATTTGCAAATTATATTTATGCATGTAGTTTGTTTACAAGACTCTAGGGCCAATAATGAATGGTTCATTTATAAAATTAAGGACATTTTTGATTTTTATCCAATTAATATTTAAAATAAATAGTACAAACTAAAAGTATTAGATGTATAAACTAACCATTTTACTTTTTAGATTGCCCTATAAAATTGTATTTTCTCTGTATCGAAACAATTGTTCGATTTATAAATTTGTATCGAATAAAGGAGAGCGGAAAAAATGACTTTTAATATACATTACCCTCTATTTCTATAAAATCAAATTCTAATAAAATATGTCGATTTATTTTCATTCTTGCTTATACAGCTAAGAGAAAGAAAAACAATTTGAGGTCTCTAGATAGCAATGCTATTCTAAAAGAAGTATTGAAAATTTTTAAAAATTAAAAAACCTAAGTAAACCCATTTTGCCTAAAATTAAGCCTCAAATGTAGAGGAAATTTTACTTAGATCTTCTTTTGAACCAAGCCATGGTTATAGAATGTTAAATGGCTCCCAAAGCACTGATTTGGCAACTCTTGTAATGTAATCCTACTTTTAGAACCATTTGGCGTTGTTTGATTTTCTATCGCCAAGGCGTGGGCTAAAATGAATTTTACCGAATTTCTTTGTTATTACAGATATTAACAAATGGCTCAATTCTTCGAAACTCGAATTTTTATAACTTGTAACACTGCATGTATCAGGTCAACACTCAGGAATTGCAAATCAGATGAAAGTATTGAGGAATTATATAGTTTCTATGATAAATTTTAAAAAAAAAATTCTTTTACAAAATGTATGAAATATCCTAGATTGAAACTTTTTCTTCAAAATTTGAAACTCAATAATCGTATTTAGTATAAAATAAGTTTAATATTTTATATAAAAATATATCTTATTATATTTATGTGAAACTTAACTTTAACAAATTACATTCCGATTTTCTTGGACAAAAAACATTTTTTAATATTCTCCTTTCATTAAACGAGCATTATTTTTTCTAAAAGTAGAAATTTCATTTCCTTCCAAATAATAATTCTTAAGTAAGTTGTCTAATTTTTTTTCCGAGAGAAGCCTTGTAAACAACAAAAAATATCGAAATACTTGCAGTAATATATGCTGTTTTCCTCTTCCGTCCCTGTTTTTGTGATTCAGTTGCAATTTTTGTTTCTTTCTTTCTTTATCCTTCACAAAAATCGAGTCTCGATACAAACATTCAGTATAGTTTGGTCCTAGTGTTTTATTCAACGATCATTTTTATTGTTACGACCCCTCCTCGTTTTTTTTTCTCGTACCACTCCATGCATCTCCTTTCTGGCCGAAAAAACAGGGCATCGTAATCTGACATTTCTGAGAATACTTCAGCAATTGCATCCTCCAATAAATCTCTTACGTGAGGAAAGAAATTTCATTTCTTGCAACAAACAGCTCTTTTGTATCAGACATTACTATGTGTTTGGTTCGAAATGGAAAATAAAATGCTGAAGTTTTCACTCGGTTCTCTTGTAAGTGAAAAAATACATGTATCTATGATGGCGAGTGAGTAAGACGACTAGATGAGTACCAAAGGAATGGAACTTTGAGCCAATTTGATACCGAATTTTGTTTTTGTGGGTGGGGGGGTTGAAGATTTTTTTTTTTATATATTGGAATTTTCACCTCAGTTTCTTCAAACATCAAATTAATACCCTATTCTATATATTATATTATAAGAGGAGGGCTCAAAAAAGTACCCGCGGTAGAAATAGGAATGAGAACTCACTATGTAGTGATCATTTTTCTTTGTTCTAAGAAATACGTGCTCTTCACATCCCAAAAAATCGATTTACTTCCGAGAGGATTATCTTCATCTTTGGATCACATTCACTGGAAGCGATCCATTGTTTTGATTTTTGCTTGTTTTTCTTTGTATACTGATGATATTGAATTGTATTTATCCACAGAATGATGTACTTCACAACACTTCCACGTGAGTTTTATGCAGAAGAATTTCAATACCAAAATTAAAATTTACAAACCCCTATTATAAGAATACTGAGTATTTGAGGAAATATACACTCAATAACAAAAAAAAAACGACGCACCAAGAAGGAGTTGTCCGATGGTGAGCGGCAGGTGGCGTTGCGGTCAGCACGAGCGCAGATTTCGCTATATCAGCCGTCTGTGAATGGTCATGGTGGACACTCGAGTGCAGGTCGCACGTCTGATGGTTGATAACGATGAATCAGGCGTTGTGACAATCGATCTGACAATCACTATGTCCTCCCGATCTGCTGTGGCCCTAGGTCGACCGCTATCATCCTGGCTCTGAAATCGGCCATTGTCCACCCATTCTTGCAGCATCTTCTAATCTCCGCATCGCTTTAACCCATATGACGAGCGATTCTCCAATTTGCCCATCATGCCTCTTTCAATCCAATGATACGACCTCTATTAAACTCTGATAGTTGCTCGTACTGAGCTCGAATCCGGCGGCGAGGCATTTTCTCAGTCGTCGGAAGGTATCCTAAATCGCAATGCAACAGAAAATTTGACCATCAGATTGAGAATCTCTTCTTATATACACCTGCTGAGAGAGCAGCTCCTATGCTCTGTAGCTCTCGCTACTCATTCATTGGATACTGAATTTCAATAATTTGTTGTTCGGTCCAAATGTCTTTGCCTACGAAATTTCATTACAATCAGGCAACTCTTTCTTGGTGTGTCGTTTTTGTTACAAAGTGTAATTTACCATAATTTCAGACATCTTTTCTTATAAAGCTACTAATGCGTCGAAAAACCAAAAAATGAAATCTGTAGCAAATATCTAGAAAAATACATATTTCGCTTGCAGAGTAAATCATATTAATTCTATTTTTACAGCAGAAGCACTAGCCACATGCCAAGCTTTAGATAATTCAACTGGATTATACAAACATCTATTAATTCTGTCCGATAGCTATTCTATGTTACATTCACTTAAAAATTACAATTTTAAATCACTAAAAATCATTCACATATTACCCAGTATGATTTTCATAGTGTCTCATTTTCACAATCAGATGATTCAGCTTTGGATTCCGGGACTCTCGAATTTTTTTTTGGAATACAATCTCTCAAAATCGGTAACGGTATCTGATATATCGACTGGATTGTCCCATAAGGCATCAATAACAATATTTTTAAAGACAAAGCGAAAAGAACCAATGAAAACTTTTATTTAAGCAAATATTTCCAAATTTTAGGAAACAACCCAACCATAGGCATAATATTAGATTGGACAAAAAGAAGGAGAGAGCAAATAATAAGCAATTGAAGCATCAGCAAAAGAATTATAACTCCCTGGCTTTTTGCACAAACTCAATTTAAGTGATAATGCAAAGTGTAGTATCTATAACCGTATCAATGATTTGGAACATTTTCTTTAGACTTGTAATAAATACTCGTCCCATAGAAATTACCAATGTAATATGCTCAAGATAGACTCACAGAGCAATATCACTTTCAAAGAACTTATGGGAAAAGCCGTAGCTAAATAAGTAAGTAATCATAACATTCTTACTGAAAATAAAATATTTTGATATCTATTGAATTTTAAAAAAATATGCTTAATGGGACAGTATTTTTTTTTTTTTTTTTTTTTTGTTATATATCCCATAAAAGCAAAAAATCAATAAATCAACTGATGAATCCTGTTCTAATCGACGGTAATAATTGGAAGTAAAATGACGATGACAATTCAAAGTCTCAACAAGACAATTTCGATTTGGCCGCCAAATTTAAAAGAATCTACGTATCAGTGTCTAATTTCTTTTGGCTTCGTTTAACATAAAGCCGCATACAATGGTAACAGCAACTTGCTTTGATCTCCCTTCAGGTAGTTTTAAGCACCACTTAATGACTTTGTATCTTTCTGTGAATTGGGCATAAGCACTCAATAAAGATCAGTTCCAAAATGTTTAACCACTTTTTTCATGATTTGAATACCAATATCAACACAAATCATTAAAGTGGAGAGTATAACTAATCGCGTCTCCAACCAAATATTATAATAAGGAATTTTATTTATCTGAATAACTCTGTATGAACGATTATGATTCACCGAATCCGATTCAAGCAGCCTTTTAGTGATGGTATTCGAGTCAAATATGCCTTCTAAGTGTATCGCTTTTCAGTTGCTGCAACCAATATAGTGTTCCTATGAGTCTCTCCTTTTCCTCTATTTTCTTTACAATTCACTTATGATAAAAGTTATTGACATGTGACACGGTTTCGCCAGGCGAGGTTCTCATGCCAAACATCGTAGTAATGTAGTCCCATAGGTTAGTTGGGGCCGCGGTAGCCTAGTGGTCAAGGTCGTGGACTAGCGGCCGGCGGTTTTCGTTCAGTCGCGGGTTCGATCCTTGGCCACCAAAGACCCGCCGTGTAGCCGGGGCTGATGCACGTTAAATCTGTTCGGGGCCCAAAGTCCTCCCGTGGCGTGGTGTGGATGTTAGGAGAGGGGGGTGCCAGCTCAGGTGTCGTCCTCGTCACTTGACCGTGGTTCAAAATTACGAGGTCCGTCGCCAATAGCCCTTCTAGTGCTTCTAGTGCGACGTTAATAAAAAAAACTAAAACTAAACTAAACCATAGGTTAGTTAAAAGAAAATGCGTGTTTAAACGTTCTTATGAGGATTAACACAAGAGCTATTATTCCCAGACATTTCTTCTAATTCAAAATGGTTGTATTCAATATTCTTGGAAACCCTTTTTTTAAACTCTTGATTTCCCCCCCCCCTGGGGTGTTGGGGTTTTTTTTTTTTTTTTTTCAAGTTTCTTAGTAATAAATATACAGACATACACCGTGATACTTGTAAATATGGTTAAAATATGTAAATAGTCTAATAATTCTCGCTAAAATTATACTAACTACAAGTTTTTATTCAACTTGCTATATTCATATTATGTACGTAACAAATATGACTTTCCAGTTCAAAATTTGAGCTCGAATTTGAACCTATAAAACGTATTGGTCGTAAGTTGAGAAGAAAATTGTTGTCACTTTAACCAAGATGTTAGAGAATGTAATAACATTTTCCTTCTCCTGTATTCCTTCTTATATCAGTAACAATCAAGAGTGTTATAAATTAATCAAGTTTACTAGCACATATAAAAGCAAATTCATTTACATACCATCATTTTAATGAATTACCATCATTAAATTATGGTTATTTTCACTGTGGTCTACTTACTCATCAAATCAGCTTTTTATTGTAGTACTATGTTTGATTGTTTTCAGTACTAGCAAAGAAGTTCTCAGAACTAAGCAAAAATAAAATAGTTTTTATTTAGGACGTAATAGCGTCATTAGAAGTATTAGACATAAGTACTCAATAAAGATCGCCCCAAAATGTTTAACCAGTTCATCCAAATCTTTGAATAATCATATACCAAAGTATATTTTCCTTGCTGAGCTAAATATAGAGTTATTCAAAATGATTCATCCAATTTCAAAATGTTTCATTTTCAAAAACAAACACACAAAATGATAAGAAATGAATGAATGCAAAAGGAAATATAGAAATGTTTTTTGTAAGTGTTCGATATAACTTCCATTAATTAAACGAGTAATGTTAATTCAATATGTAAATTCCTGCCAAATATGTTGTTAAGTGTCAGCGGTAATTGATTGTACCACAGCAGAAATCCATTGTTAAGTTCACAAAAATGTGTGGGTAATGGTGGCACAAACACTTTTATCTTTCACAAGCCCCTAAAGGAAAAAATTGCATGGAGCCATATCAAGTGACTTAGGTGGCCAGTTGTGTAACATCGAGTTATCGGGCTCACTGTGACCGATTCAAATGCGAGGTAGCTCCATGAAAGCTCCTGAAAACAGCTTTCGTGAAACAGCTTCCAGATGAACACACGATGAACATTTATTGTTCGCAATATTAATCGCATTGGTCGTAAGTTGAGGAAAAAGTGTTGTCACTTTAACCAAGATGTTAGAGAATACGATAACATTTTCCTTCTCATATATTCCTTCTTATATCCGTGACAATCAAGAATAAATTAACCAACCTATAAATTATCCAAGTTTGCAATATGTTTTTCTTTTTTTGCATTCATGCATTATTTATCATTCTATGTCGCTTATTTTTAAATATATAGAATTTAGAGATCGAAAGAAACATTTTGAATTATCTTGTACTATAATAAAAATATCTAATTTACCTTAGAAACTCTAAATAACAGAGTTCAAATAAATGGATTGGAATATGCTTCTAAATAACTGGATCCCATTCAGGTACATTTTAAATATGGTTACGAACCAATTATACACACTCTGTATATAGCCTCCCAGCGCGTAGCCTGTGTAGTGTGCCTAAGATTTTTTCTAAATCCTCTATCTCCTCCATATTATTCACTAAATGTCTTCAGTAAGACTACTTCACACACATCACAGTTCTTTCATGAGGCATAGTTCAAACATCGTAATAAAGCAGTCCCACAGGATAATTAAAAATAAATGTGTGCGAGAACCCATTACAATTTAATATGCTCAAAGTTTTTGATACGAACATTTAATTGGGAATTTTTTTTAAACAAATAATTATACACTTTTTTTAATTTTTAGTCAAATAATTATGTAATATTTTACTGAATTTCGGAAAAGACAACTGTAACTGAACTACGAGAAGAGATATTTCTCTAAATTAACTATTATAACGTCCTGTATGTGTGTATCGAGAAACCTTAAGACGTCGAGTTTGATTTTATATGTAAGATAAACCAAAAATGTCTGGCCCATTTTAAAATTTAATATTACCAACTAATTAGCTTCGACATTGCAGTTTGAACAACAATGGCTCTCACGCTGAAATTTTCTTGCGCATTTAAAAAAATATTTTCTTATTTCGCCATTAGATGGCGTTGCATTACCATTAATTCAATGGTTTATTCAGTGTTTCATTTTAAAAATATTTATTTTGATGATGTAAGTCAGAAATGACGATTCAAAATTAGATTGACTAACGGCACACACATTGAAATGTAAAAGTTGGGTTATAACAAATAAATATGAGTTACAAAAATCCTACGCATTTGCTTTTACAAAATAAATGTGCCTAATTTTTTTATATTATAGTGTTTTTTCTGTCTGTACGATACAGCGCCATCTACAGACGAAATTCGTAACTATTTTTTAGTTCCACAAACAAAACATTTCATCGCGGGAATCATTTTGGTCCAATTCGCGCTCTCGTTTTCCAATTAATTTATTTTGAGTAAAATTTTCAGATGTGTCAGATTTTCACCCCTAACCCTTATATTAGAGTAATAAACCCTATTTCCCTCTCTCCCCTCATAATTTTTCTTTTCATTCAAATTCGAGCTTTAAAACTACTTTTATACAGCATCTCTACACCGAATCAGCAAATAAAGTTAAATTGAATTTATCCAAAAATAAAATTGGGCAACTTCTCACCTTCCTTCAAGAAAATCGACAATTACTTTAACTCATCAAGATCAAAAATTTTCCTAACATTTGACTCTCACAGCTTCTTAACTCTTATCATTTCACAAACAGCATGAAACATTTTGCAGTCTTCACAGTTCTCAGATTCGTGCTTGGAAGTCACTTCGAGGCCTAAGCAACCGCAGAAAATAGCATGAACAACCCAAAGAGAAATAATTTTGTAAGAAAATGGAGAGACCACTGTAGTCTTTGAAAATATAAATAAAATTATGTATGCATTATACTAAAATAATACATAATATTAAAATTATATCATTTTTTACTTCATTGGTTCTCCCTCTCTTTCTTTTCCATCCTGCAGTAGAATAAAAAACTAGTTTTATTTGTAATAATTAGTATAATGTGAACTCTGTGACTAATGTAAATGAAAATATTTTCTTTCCAAGTGTTTGTGATGTGTAAGTGGTTTTTGAACACGAACTCTAAAAAGTATTGGCAAACTCCGGATTGCAGAATATCAGTCGAGACAGAAGAGTCTTGCAATTACATCACTACATTACTATAAAGCGGAGCTCGAACTGCAGAATCACAATTTTAAATCTCGGCTCTTCTTTTCAAACTACATTTATGGACACAGTTATTGCAAAATTGCAAATGATTTTATACAAATATGATGTATTGCATAACCAAATGATTTTTTTTACGAAAGTAATAATAAGTCAGAATTTCTCAAAAAGTATATGGAATGAATACAAAAAAAAATTTATGCAATACATTTATGTGATTTGGCTTATAATTCTTAGGTACTTCTGTTCTGACGGAGCTCCAAGTAGAAAGATAACATATAATTTAGGAAATCGCTGAGATATACGAGTAAATCATTTGAAAAGATTCAAAAAAATGTTCAATGCCTAAATAATTACCCATAAAAAATACCTTTTTTTGTTGTTGCTGTTTAATTTTCGTTGCATAAATTCTGCTTAAGAACTTATATCATAATAATTTCGGTAATATCTTTTATTTGTTTCTAGCTGAAATACACATTCTTCTCCCGAGTGATTCTTCAAAATAAATCCATGCTGAATAAGTTATTGGAAGCTAAGATAGACCTTGCAGCTGTTTGTGTGTGCGATGCAATATGTAAGACGATGCGGTAATTTTACTTCATTTAGGGAGTAAGACGAAAAAAGACTAAAATTTGTTCATGAGCGTACAATTAAAAAAAATGCAATTTTTAATTACACTTATTCATTGTTGATATTTTTTCCGAGTTCTCGTTTTTAAGCTGCTGAAACATTCCCAACATATTGGAAACAGAGAAAGGAAGTTGATCAAGGTTGTGTATTTGTATAAAGGAGCAACACACCAATAATTAAACATTTAATTTTACATTATATTTGATCTGGAACAATAACTAATGTAGTCCCGTTATTTTTAAGTGATTTCAAAATATCAAATTGTTTCAAAAACTCATTAAAATGGGCGTATTACGTGTTATTCTACACATCAGGGAAGTATCCAAAAAATGTGGAGGGATGAGATTCACTGTGGGAATTTGCTTAAAAGATAGAATCTCAAAATTTATGTATTAGATATCCAAATTTTAGAAAACTCGCACTGAAGAAGCATATGAATATTTCAAAAAGGGAATTCTCTCACTCTCTCTGTGTTTATGAGTGTGTGCGTGCGTGCGTGTGTGTTTAAAAATATGTCTCTCGACTTATTTAACTATATTTCTCTTATACAAATATAAAACTTGAATTTCATCTGGATTAGCAATAAACAAGGTAATTCAACGAAACAGCCAAAAGGTTTTAATGAATAGAGTAAATTTTCGAGCTGCAGCAATTGAGATTCAATTTGTTAAAACATTTGTATCAAGATAAACACGCTAATCAAGATTCTTACCTCCAATATCATTAACATTTCCATGGGAGTCCTCAAAAGTTGATGACACCGAATTTCATTATGTTAACATCGTGACGGTTTAGTCTTTAATTATCTAATGCATTAGCAAATAATTGTTGGATATTTTCTCGGGCAAAAGACTTGGAAAGGAAGTTTATTCAAGTTGGGGGAACTCAAGAATGAGGAGGGTTTATGTATTCAGAAAGAGTATATTCCGAAAGATTAGATTTAGTATATAGGATTTAGTTTAAAAATTTAGGTGCAGAATGCTAAGTCTATAGACTAGCACCAATTTTTACAATACTAATTGCATATCAGGAAAGAAATAAGAAAAAGCATAATTTTTGTATATATATATATATATATATGCTTCACTATTTCCTTTCATACTATGCCTCCCCTTGCATCTTGTAACGCCTGCGAAAGAGTAATCTAATTACCAGCTGATCTGAGCTCATCACTAATTTAAGCCTAACGTAGCAAAAATTCTTAAAATACAAATAACTCGCAAAAATGTATGGATAAATGCACGCGCTTTGAATCCATTAATTATTTTTAATTAGCTGGAGTACCTGGTCATAGGGTCATATCAGTCCTGTGTGTGTGAATGTGTGACGTGATATGCACCAATATATGCATAGCGGAGAAAGTCTTCTAAAGTGCTATAGTGGAGGGAAATAGAGGCGGAAAGAAAAGTCAAA
Source organism: Nephila pilipes (assembly GCA_019974015.1). Classification (NCBI taxonomy): domain Eukaryota; kingdom Metazoa; phylum Arthropoda; class Arachnida; order Araneae; family Nephilidae; genus Nephila; species Nephila pilipes. The sequence continues at coordinate 79,849 of BMAW01129875.1, read as the reverse complement.
AACTCCCTCTTGGGGGGTGTAATCAAGATTTTGTATAAAATACACTCATTTATATTTGTCCCAGTTCCTACTTAAAGTCTTAAAACGTTCTCAACATTTTTAGGTGGTTTGACGAAGGGTGTTATTTGTATAAACTAATGAGGTATAACACAAAAATTAGTGTGAGATTAGTGTTTTCTCATAGATCAACAAATCAAATTACGTTAATAATCTCAAAAAAATACACAGCTTTTAAACCAAAACAGAGTGAGAAAAATTGAAAATGCGGAAAAATAGTGAAAAAATTATAAGTTTGAATAAAAATTGGTTCGAATATCCTACTGACTCTTTCCACAAATTAGGGATATATATACCTGTCTAAAAAGTATCCGACCTTTGGTCAGGAAAAATATTTCGAATACCTGACGGAGTTGGGACCCTAATCCCCTTCAAGGTAGGCCCCTTGTACTTGCACACACTCAGCCCACCGATCCTTCCACAGCTGGAAACACCTCTAGAAGTCTGAACGGTGTTCAGCTCCGTTGTCGCGTTCCGCATTATCTCTTCTCTACTCTCAAAACGGGATCCTTTCAGTGGCGTCTTCAATTTTGGAAACAACCAGAAGTCGCAAGGAGCCAGATCTGGAGAGTAGGGAGGTTGGTAAACGGTTGTAATTCCATGTTTGGCTAAGAAAGTGTGGATCAATTGGGATGAATGTGCAGGGGTATTGTCATGATGCAAGTGCTAGTTGTTCGCCGTCCACATGTCTTGTCTTTTGCGCCGAACTGCGTCACGGAGTCGCCGGAGACTATCTTGATAGTACTCCTTTGTCACTGTTTGTCTTTCCGGTGCGTATTCGTGATGCACAATTCCATGGACATCAAAGAAAACAGTCAGCATCACCTTGATTTTGCTTCGCACCTGCCGCGCTTTCTTCGGCCTTTGAGAATCGGGATACTTCCATTGCGACGACTGTCTTTTTGTTTCTGGGTTGTACCCGTACACCTATGACTCATCTCCAGTTATTAAGGTATTCAGAAACCCAGGATCAATGTTGGCGGTGTCCAGAAGGTCCTGTGCAACGTCAAAACGGAGGTCTTTTTGTTCCGGCGACAACAACTTGGGTACGAATTTCGCAGCCACTCGGTTCATGTTCAAATCTTCACGCAAAATTGTATGTGCAGAATCTTTACTCACTCTAACCTCTTCTGCAATCTCCCGCACTGTCAAACGATAATCTGCCATCACCAAATTTCGCACCCTCTCAACATTAGCTGCACTCCGAGCAATTTTGGAACCAGCCAGAACGCTGCTCACTCTCCGCTGATGTGCGGCCATCTTTGAATCGGTTGAACCACTCCTTAATTTGTGTTACACCCATCGCATCTTCTCCAAACACCTGTTGAATCTTACAAATTGTTTGGCTTTGAGAATCACCAAGCTTTTGACAGAATTTGATGCAGTATCTTTGCTCAATTTGTTCTGTAATCTTGCGAGAAAACTAAATCTGACGAACACTACGAACAGCGCCTTACTTGACGACCACCAGCCAGCGACTTGCACAAGTGAAAGCGGTGAAAAAATTCAAGCATACGCATTAAGGTTCCTCCTTCAACCGTGCATTGGGGCGCCGCCTTAGAATCACTACTTTGAGCGGGAAAAATTAAGGTCGGATACTTTTTAGACAGGCCTCGTATATATATATATATATATATATATACTTATAAAGACAGTCTTTCCAATTTATGTATTAGATGTTTATCAAGAATTCTTAAATGGAAGAAGAATTAGAGAAAGCAAAAACATTGTAAGATTTTATATGATTGGTTTTCATTAATACACTAACAAGTATTGAAATAAAAGGTAAACTAAGCAGTAATGTCAAAATTTTAAAGAGCAAGTAATGTTAAAACTTATTAAGAGTAAAATCCGAAAAGTGTTAGAAAAACATATCATACACAATGTGTTACTGGCGAATCTGAGTTTCAATGTGTCTGAGTGCTATAACTGAACTTTTAAAAAAATAAATTTCGTATCATAAGATTATAAAACAAGATTAAAAGGAATGAAAATCATTGGGAAACTCATCTTATTCATAAAATGTCTTCAACTGCTATCCAATGAAGAAAATATGGAGTATAACTTTTCATTATATACAGGGTTCATTGAAAAGTAATGCCTCCATCACCTTAACTTTTTTTTTTTATTTTTAAACCAAATTTCATATTTCTTCTCGTATCTGAAAAATATATATACTGATGAAAAGTGAATGATGTAAGACATCATTCACTTTTTAACATAGTTCCAAACCCTTACCCCATACTTCGACCAACTCGAGACACATCTGAAAAATCCGTTGGTGAAGAATTCCGTTTGATATTGTCAACACCAGTCTTTAATGGAAGCTCTAACTTCGTCATCAGTCTTTTAAAAGAGGTAAAAGTCGTAAGGAACGAGATCAGGTGCAATGACACCTCAATGCTTCCAACAAACCTCTAAGTATATCAACATCTTCTTCATTTCTCAGCATAGCAATGTCACTTGAAAACAGAAGAAACAAATGCATACATAGAGGACAAACTAAGCGGATTTCAAAAATTAGGAAAACCCTCTAGCGAATAAAAAGTTATGACCTTAGAGACCAGTGGGGGGGGGGGTGCGGAGGGACAACCATCCCTCTACTTTTATGGGAGAAAATTAAATTTTCATTCAATTTCAGCGGCCTAAAACTAGGAACTATTAACAAAAGTATTGCGTAAGCCCTGTTGTCTTATCACTTAATTATTTTTCTGTTTTTTCGCTTATTTAAATATCAAAAATTTTACTTTGAGGAAATATGCACAAAATGTAATGCTATGCATAGAGGCTGGTTGTTGGACCCATGCATCGTAGCTAATCGTTTCGTAAAGTACGCACTACCAATAATTTAGACTCACTCAGCAAAAATAGCATGTACATGATGAAAGGTGGCCAATGTGGATGCCTACTTTGGGCGAAAACAGACAACGTGATTTGAACAAAGAGACTACATATAAACACATATGACAAGAGACTTATTTTACATGTATATCTTTCTTTCTATGATATAATCGATTGTATTTCTTTTAATACCTAATTTAAAGTTATTTAACGCAAGTTTCTGCTAATTATCCTCTTTTGGTGTTTATTTTAAACAAGCCATACTTATTTTAATGAAATGTTCACTGATCATGGATTATTTCAATACATGCATAATAATGTGCATGTAATATATTTTTTAATTTTAATACATAACTATTTAATCGCAATTTATGTGTAATATTGTTCCTCTGATTAAAGCTATATGGTATAGTACTCACATTACTCAAAATTTAAAAATAAAAAACAATTATGCACTAGAATTGAGGCCGCGGTAGCCTAGTGGTCATGGTTTCAGATTCGTGGCCGACGGTTTTCGTTCAGTCACGGGTTCGATACTTGGCCGCCAAAGACCCACCGTGTAGCCGAGCTGATGCAAGTTAAATCTTTCTGGACACAAAATCCTCCCAATAGCGTGGTGTAGATGTTAAAAGAGGGGGTTGCAGCTCAGGTGTCATTCTCGTCACTTGACCATGGCTCAAAATTACGAGGTCTGTCGCCAATAGCCCACTTGTTGCTTCTAGTGCGACGTTAATAAAAACTAAATTAAACTGAACTAAACTAGTATTAAGACTAAACCACAGTAAAGTTGGAATAAACTGTCAACTTTTACTTCTCTGACCAAAATCACTCAGAAAACGTCGAAAACTTTCTATTATGTAGCTAAATTTTGAAAATTACGCGTGTGTATATTTACCCACTTTTACTTCTAATTTTCATTTGATTCCACTGATGAAGGCATTACTTTTCACAGTGAAATGAACACGACAGAATTATTGCAATGATTGTTTTTATTAAAATCAGTCTAGAAGCAAAATGAAGGCTATTTGCATCAGACCTCGTCATTTTGAACCTCAGTCAAGTGATGAGGACGATACCTGAGCTGGCGCCCCTCTCCTAACTTCCACACGACGCCAATGGGAGGACTTTGAGCCTCTACGTATTTAACGTGCCGCCCCGGCTACATGGTGGATCTTTGGTGGCGTTTCTTGAAACCAATACTCGACGAAAACCATAACTGTAATGAAAAAATGACGGCAGTGACGATTATCATTTAATTTGTTATATTAACAGAGAAATGAAATAATACAATGAACTATTGGAGATGAATCTTATAATATTTAATTTTGATCAGGAAGTGTGCGCTACAACAGCGCTAGTTTCTCACTTTTTCTTCCCTTTTTTCTTATTTCGGATGTAATAAATATAACCGCTTTTCTTAAAAGTTCTCTCTTTTGTTGGTTTTCTTCTGAAAATAAATAGAACAAGTATTTGAAAGCAATCTAGTATCGAGGAAGGACACAAGCCAAAATACGCCAATTTGGTGGTGAAATGCAGGTGGTGAAAAGCATGGTTTATAACAGAAAAGTACAAAATAAATTTCGTGCCTTTTAAACGAATAAAATTAAAATTATAGTATAAACAGTTGTAGTAAGTAGTTATAAAATATAAAAGTAGTAGATAATAGAAAAATTAGATGTGTAGCTATCAATAATAAACATATTTACAGTCATTAATCTTGGTACAAAATTCAAACTATATAATATTTCATGATTTGTTTTCACGGAATAACAAAATGGAAAATATGATTTTTTTTCCTATTATAAATTTAAAAAAAAAAAACGTTTACTTGCTTTTCAAAAAATATAAATCTCATTTATAAAAAAAAAGTTTTATTTTTGTAAGCAGCTCTTATTGTAATATTCCATTTATTTAACTTAACAACAAAATGTTATCAATCAAACTGAAGGAAAAAATTATTAATTGTTAATCAGTTGCTATTGACAAATACAAATTGAATAAAGTCTCATTTATTTTTTCCCCAACAAAGTTTTTGTGGAAACAATGGATTTTTTTCCCCCTTGCGTTGCCTGAGGAACTCAGGATTAACCAACTGTAAAACTATTGATTAAACAACAGAGAACCAGAAGGGCAGAAAAATTTCATCTTTTCATCGGGTACATAATTACTGGTTTTGTTATTATTATTATTTCTTTGAAAATCCCATTGGTAAAACGGCTCAGAAAAATTTACTAAATTCGGATCAAAGACTCATTGCAGCATAAAAAAGCAGTGTTAAATTTCATTACATCATTAATTTTTTTTTAAATAAAAGTGAAATAATTCTTTTCGAAAGAATATGAGTACAATAAAAACGCGGAAAAAGTTCGTAGTATGATAGTGTTACAGAAAAAGTGTTTTAATTTCGAATAATTTATTGATCACATAATATTAAAATGATTCATTCAGATTGGGAGAACATATAGCTTTATATTACTCTAGTTTCAGTTTTAAAGAAGTATTTGAGCCAAGCACAAAATATTTCGTAACCCATTTCATTCAAGCAGTTTAAACCTTTTAAATGTGACAATAAAATATATATAAAAATATCGGAATTTTTATTCCCTGGACAAAAGCGCTGCAAACTTCTTTTCAAAAAGCTGAACTCATGTGCAAACAGTAAAATTTTTTAATAATCCAACATAGTACGCTATAAGTATATGAAACGTTTAAAGAAGTAAACATTCGTCTAATTAAAATTGTTTCGTCTAATTAAAATTGGTAACTGTTGGAATCACAAAAAAAAAAAAAAAAAAAAGTGAGCTCAAATAATATTTTTCTCAATTATCATTGCAATGGACAAAACTGGGGTATTAAAATGCATAAGAAGAAATAAACTGTAATATTCAGAAATTAATAAAGTTACTTATTATTCGTCTAATATCTAAAAAAAAAATTCTCAGTACGGAAGCCGTTTTTTCGTGGGTCTGTTTCCAAACCATGAAATAAACTTAAATTTCAAATCTCGTAAGATTCTGCTCAAAGTTCCTGAGTTAAGAGCAGTTATTTAAACAAATGAGTCCTCCATGTGTCAAATAAGCAATCATAGGGTTTGAAATCTTTGATAATAAATGAAAAATCTTAAAACTTTTCACTGATGCTTCCACTAATATATAGATAATCATTTTCTAAGTTTAAGAATATAAATCATATGAAAAATAAATAAAATTTTAATAAGTATGAATTAATTCTTACACACAGTTACAAAAAAAGGAAATTATAACAAACCAAAGTGTTTCTTTTTCTTTCTTTTTTAAGTATTTGGATTTAGTATGTCTTAAAATCCCTTAAAAAATATATAATAAAATATCCAAACAAAATAAAAGCATCTGTCACTTTGGGCGCTGTTTCGTTTAATTTCTTTCCGTTTCATGGGCCAAGCACGAATCTACCTAATAAAAAAGGAAATATTGAAAAAAAAAAAAATAACGTTCCTCGGTGGAACTGCCTTAAGAGGTTGTGTATTTTTAACATTTAAAGCTAAAGAGGGTATATTAAAAAACCTGCTAATGAAAAGAATGAAAGACCACAGTATTGATTACATGTAAAGACAAAAACACAATGCACTTGAAATGTATTTACAATGCGTGCATAAAAAAAGCATGCGAGTAAAATTCTCAAGAAATACTGAGTTGATTGTTTTGCTGCATTGTTTCAGCATCTCATATTACATGTTTCTTCCTCCTCCTTTAAATCATCAACTAATTCTAGTTAATAGTTGGTATTTATAGCTTTGATTGATTGTTTATAAGCGTCTCACTTAGAAGCAACACTAGGACTATTGGCGACGGACTTTATCATCTTGAACCACAGTCAAATGACTTTAATGTCGGTGGCAATGATTCCGCTAGATTCCTGATAAGTTAGTATAATGTAAGTTATTGTAGAAAATATTTCAATATCCAGTTTCCATTTGAATTGCCACGTGAAATACATATGTATGCAATTCAATTCATTTATTTCTTGTTCTAGAACGCATGCTAAAAATATTATCTATGAGTTTTCCACGAGTTTAGCTCTTTTTCTTACTGATTTTAAAATTTTAAGTAATAACTAAAATAGTGAAAAGGTTATTGGTTCTTCCAAACTGGAAATATTCTGAATGAAGGTGAAAAAATGTGAGACGATGTCCTATTATGTGTCGCCTTAAAATTAATCACAAGACATAAATTTCCACTTAAGTTCAAGCACAGAACAGTTAATTAAAAAAGTCAATTATACTCAAAATATCTTTATTTACTCTTAAAATAAGAGAAATATTTGATAATATAGTTAAAAGGAAGGAAAATATCCTTTCCAAGATAACCAACAACTTCTATAATCGATCAAAAATTACTCTTACCGGAATAAGATGCAAGCACTTCCTGCAAATGCTCAGTGTTGAATCCTAATCTCCCCTAATCCGCTATATCCGCCAGAATACTTCCTCTCAAATCACACTAACATTCTTCTTTTTACATTCTTTAACATTCTTCTTACCTCGAGGTCATGATTCCATACTAACCTAAAGACGGTAACCTTCTGAGGGGAGGAGCAAAGTGGAAAAAGACAACGATTCTTCTGCACTCTTGTGTAACATTTTTATCTTTACTGAAGTTTGGATATTTCAAATGCATCTGTGTTAAATATTAAGATATTAAGTTTTTTACTTCAATGCCACTATAAGTTTCGTTTGATGCGCTTTGCAAAGATTTCAATTTCAGATTATGAGAGTTCATTGTCTTACATGAGTTTTAAAAAAGGCTGGTCTTTTTTTTTTATACATTCTATTTATTTTGATCCATCGCTCTTTAAATATATCCAGATGATTAAAATGTTTTAAGTAAAAATATCGCTAGATTCCACAGGAGTAAAATCAGTACCGTAAAAGGTGCATAAGTTAAGTGGTTATTTTTATATTGAGTGGCTGATGTATATTGCTTCATAATATAATATCATTTCAGGTTATGAGTTACAATTTCAGGTTGTTTCAGATTATCAGTTGCAGTTTCAGGTTGTTTCAGATTATCAGTTGCAATTTCAGGTTGTTCCAGAATATCTGTTACAATTTCAGTTTGTTCTGATATATCAACCATAATAATTTTAGTCTATTCTTGGAATACTAATTATAATTTCAAATTGTTTTTGGTAAAGGAGTTATCATTCCAAATTGCATTTTTTTTTACTTTCGTTAGTTTTGTTTCAGGTTTCTTCATCCAAAATTTTGTTTAACATCACGCATGGAACAAATGGGACTGTATAAAAGTATAAAAGTAAGTCCCAAAACAAAACGATTCAATCAAGCCCAGCAGCCAAGTCTGCAAAAGTAACTTGGAAAATCATCCTTGATTTTTTTTCCAGGTAGCTATTTTCAATATTTTTTGAAACCTCAATTCACAAGACAAACATTTACTGAAATCAACAAACGGAACTATCCAAATATATAATCTAATAAAATGGCTGCATCTTCTCTGAATTTATTTCTTTAAACTATGAATTTAGAAACAAACGCATTTATAAATCATCAACAAGAAGAAATTATCTGATCGTATAATGGAGAGAAGAGACCCCGATCATAGATGAGAAAAAAAGAGTAAAGAATTAGAACAATGACTCTCAAATGAAAAGGCCGTCATTTGGTGCACTCATTTAGCTTTTTCAACAAACAGGATAAAGTTAACAAATACATACTTGGAGGAAGATGACAAGTTGAATCCCAAACTTAGATAATTGATGAATAGCTTCGTTTTGTGTGTCTCGCGAGCATGTATGTCTACGCGAATGTGTACGAGTATGAGTGTGTCAAAGTCTTGACGAACACAAATGGAGAACACTTCGCAAGCCACAAAGAGAGAAAAAGTGTCTTTTCCTCCTGAAAATATGATTCACACTTCTGGACATAAACGTGCAATGACTCTTTTCGGGTCTTTCATGTGTCAATTCAGAGTTCAAGAGGGACCATCCCGAATTAAATTTAACTGCATCCTGAATAAAAATTATCTACATCGTCGAAACCACGTGCCATTAAGCTTTGTTGCATTACCACTGACTTACAACAAATGTTTCATTTTTAAATTATTAATGTGATATGTTTTCAATAGTCGAACATTTCTAAGGAAACAATTACGTTGTTGAATTACTTAGTCAAGTTTATTACTGCAAATCTGATTAAATTTCTTCTTAATTATCAGTATTTTTGAAAATACTGAAGTTGCATCTTGCGTTTCTTTATAAATGATTAAAAATATTAGATGCATAACATTATCACCTTTTTTTTAAAATAAACTTATTAAAAGATTAATTTTCCCTTAAAAAATTCATGACTTTTGAAGAATTTCATACGACGGGATAAGAATAAGAGAAACTGAATCTAAAAGTATTGTGTGCAAAGATATATTGCAACTAATAATTAAAAAGATAAAACTTTATAGAGTTATGCTAATAAATACAACAAAGATTCTTAAATAGATATAAAAAATAAACTTTTAGAAATATTTTTACTCAATAGCTAAAGGTTCTGCAGACTTTTATAAATTGTTTTCTATTTTAATTCATCAACTACTTTGAAGTAAAAAAAAAATATTAATACAGCTTATTTTTAAATTTTTAAGACAACTGAAACTTTGATATGCTTCAAATTTGACATATTTTTAATTTTGCTATTAAAAATTAGTCTTTTGTTGATGTATCGATTATGAAATATTTTGATCTCTCTCTCTCTCTCATTAGAACGCTAAAAAATTGAATTTTAAAACCGTAAACAAACATGTCATACCTCAGAGAGCAAGATCTTCATTTGCATTTTTCACAAAATGTGTTTTTTAATAGCCTGATACACTTTCTTTAAAATTTACTATGTCCATTGTATTGATATTTTCCTCATTATATAAAATGAAGTTATTCCCTATACAGTGAAAGCATTTTGTTTCTAACAGACTCTCACAAATTTTAGATATATAGCACAAATATTTTTTTAAAAAATTAAGGGAATTCAAACCCTCAAATTAAATTTTTTTTATCAAAATTAAGATTTTGAAATTATAATTATATCGAGTGTATAGAATATTATGTTTATAAATATTCCACAAATGTTATTAATGCAAAAACTAACAAATTTTGTAGATTCTATGCAAGATATATCTAAAAAAACAACAACTTACAAATGCACAGATATTGAGTAATTATTCATACATAATTATTTATGCATATATGATTTTCTTTACATCAACAAACACATAACTATACAATCTTAATGTTAAAATATGATTTTAATTGCGCTTAATTTAAAAAATAAAAGGATTTTTTAAAATTGGAATAAAACTCTAGTTCATTTTCCCTTGTCAAAATCTTATCAATTAGCCTAAGTATGTTTTAAGAAATTTTTTTTTTTTTAAGCGTAGCAAAAAATTATTTTTTAGAGAACACATTTCAAACTTTTGGAAGGTAATTATTTGACAAACAAAAGGAAGGCATATTTTTAAATTTATATATTTATGCTCCGAATTATTTTGTGAAGGAAGCTAAAACATTTCCAAAAACCAAAAATTTTACGTTGTTCTTAAAACATTAATTTTTTAAAGTCTGCAAATATTATGTGTTAAGGCTCCCGTCTACCGGCCATTTTGATTTCGTTAGCTTAATGTTAATCCTATGGAATTTCGACTTTCATACTATTTGATCTATTTGAATAAAATAAAGTGCATATGAAAGAGCAAAAAATAATGAAGACTTCTGCGGATTTACTTTTTACCTCCAATTTTCAAAAATATGTTTTAAAGACCAGAAAATTCTCAGATGATAAATTAAAATCTGGGTACAAATATTTTTGAAAATCGGAGGGGAAAAGTAATTCTGCAGAAACCTTCATTACTTTTTGCTTTCCTTCATTATTCTTTCAGATGCATTTTATTGCTTTCATATAGATCAAACAGTAAAGATTTGAGAACGAAATTCCATAAGATTAACATTAAACAGACAAAATCAAAATGGCCAGTGACGGGAGCCTTAAAAACGCATTTAATTAAACACAAAATCATTAATGATGATCGAATTAAAAAATAATTTCTGACAAAATGATCATATATAAATGTGATAAAGTAAGTAAGGAAGGAATTTTCAGATTTTTTCAAAAATTTAATTTAGTAAAATAAACTGTTATTTTATTGAATAGCAAATATTCACTATATCAGCAAAAATTTTAACTCTCTCTGAATAATTCACTAAAGCTACAAATTTAAAACTGCGCATGCAAAGGTAATATACTTACGCATAATAATATTTGCGGAAAGACGGGGGGGGGGGAGGTTTAGTTTTTATCAACGTCGCACAAGCAACACGAGGGCTATTGGCGAATGAACCTCGTAATTTGGAACATCGCTCAAGTGACCTGAGCCGGCACCCCCTCCCTCTCCTAACTTCCCCACCACGCCAAGGGAAGGACTTTGGGCACCAACTGATTTAAAGTCATGAGCCCCGGCTACACGGCGGGTCTTTAGCGGCCAAGGCTCGAACCAGCGACTGAAAGAAAACCGCCGACCATTAAAACGGGGGAAGAGGATATATAACTGAGGACTCAAATTCTTCAATTACAAGGAATACAAAAGCAATTACGTGTCCCTATTCAAGAGCTCGATGACAGTGACGTTACAGTTGAATCGTAGGTTGCAATTCTTATTCCACCCAAGTTTAGTTTTTTTTACCCGAGGGCTATTGGCGACGGAACTCGTAATTTTCAACCTCAATCAAGTAATTTTGAACGTCGGTCAAGTGATGAAGACGACACCTGAGCTAGCACTCCCCTCTCCTAACTTCCACACCACGCCATTTAGTTTAGTTTTTATTAACGTCACACTAGAAGCAAAACAAGGGCTATTGGGCATTGACATTGAATTTTGAACCTCGGTCAAGTGACGAGGACGGCACCTGAGCTGGCACCCCCACTCTTAACTTCTACATCAGGCCAACGGGAGGATTTTGGGCCACGACAGATTTAACGTGAATCAGCCCCGGCGGGTCTTTAGCGGCCAATGATCGAACCTGAGACTGAACGAAAACCACCAGCCACGAATCCGAAACCATGACCACTAGACTACAGCGGCCACCTTATTCCACCCAAAAATCATCTTATGGAATAATGACAGTCACTGCACATAAATTCAGTTTAATTTTGAATTCCGCCGTAGGATGTGGAGGATAGGTTTGGAAGAAACAAAAGCAAGACCTTTTCAAAATGAACGCGCGAGATCAGGAAAACAATTTTCGTACAGTAAAATAATTTCATTTTGTGTATGCGCTACTTATCACATTATACCTCGTGCCAATTGGTATAGTTAGGAGTACACGAAATAATAGAACAAATAATGTATACAATTAGATTACTTGAACTGCAGACGATATTTCTACAGATAAACACACTTTATTGATTTAATTAGATTTTCGAAATGCAGAACAATATTTTTACTAAGTGTCTTAAAACAAAAAATTACAGATGTCATGATCTCCTTTGTCTCGATAATATATATATAACCTCCTCGAGTCGGAAGTTTTCGATTGATTGTTTGTCACACTTAGAAGCAAAGAACCTCATAATTTTAAACTGTGATTAAGAGATCAGGAGGATACATGAATTCGCACCTCCCTCTCCATGACAGAGTTTATTAGCGTCGCACTGAGAAGCAACATAAGGATTAATGGCGACGGACCTCGTAATTTTGAACCTCGGTCGTAAACGCGACACCTCAACCGGCAAACTTCTCCAAACATCCACACTACGCCATTGGGAGGATTTGAAATCTCGGCCAGATTTAACGTGCATCAGCCTCACAATACGTTGAGTCAAAAGTATCATCAGGTTTAGTTTTAGTTTAGTATTTATTAACGTCACACTAGAAGCAACACGAGGGCTATTGGCGACGGACCTCGTAATTTTGAACCACGGTCAAGTGACGAGGACGACACCTGAGCTGGCACCCCCCTCTCCTAACATCCACACCACGCCAACGGGAGGACTTTGGGCCCCGAACAGATTTAACGTGCATCAGCCCCGGCTACACGGCGGGTCTTTGGTGGCCAAGGATCGAACCCGCGACTGAACGAAAACCGCCAACCGCTATCCACGACCTTGACCACTAGGCTACCGCGGCCCCTACCCCGAGTGGCGCGTCTGCTTATGTAACTGACTTTCCTGAGCGTCACTCGGCCACATATCCTTTCGAATTGTTAATACCCGCCGTGTAGCGGGATTGATGCAAGTTAAATCTGTCACAATTCCAAGTCCTCCCATTAGTATGATGTAGATGTTTGGAGGTAATGGTGCAAGCTCAGGGGTCATCCTCGTCACTTGACCGAGGATCAAAATTAAAAGTCAGTCGTCAACAGCCTTCGTGTTGCTTTTCAGTGCGGCGTTAACAATCGCAATCGAATTTTTAATTAATTACTTTGATTAACACACACAGCTAATTAATATAAAAAATATTCTCATTATTCACAATACCTAGTAAAGATAAATCAATTTGATAAAAATGTCGTTTACATGTATTTTGTAGTATTATCTATTAAAGTTTAAGCAAAAAAAAACCCCGCAGTTTTAGATCTCTTTGCACATAAAAAAAAATCATAATTATTTTAAATACATAATATATTAATTAAATTCTACAAATTTCTAAAATTTGATGCAAATATAACAATTAAATAGTAAATAAATGTATCAATGTTAAGAAATGATTTATTATTGTTGATAAACTAGATGGCCAAGTGATGAGGACTAAATCTAAACTTATAACATATCCTAATTTCCAAACCATAACATGGAAGGGCTAAGGCACTATTATATATATTTAGTAAGCTACTTTCAAAATTATACATAACACAGTCCAAAGGCTTCCAAAACATGGGATGAACATACAGTTCGATATAAAAAATTTGAAAAGGATTTCATGCATTATTTTCTACATTAAAATCATTTTTAACAAATAATTTTTGCAACAAGCAATGGGAAAGGAAAATTTGAAGTAATTAACACAATCCAAGGCTTTATTGAATAAGAGTTTTTCATATTAGTCAACAAACTTTCCTTTTTTTTTTTCACAGTTGTAGTAAATATTTGTTAAAATTTAAATCTATTAACAGAAATATAAACCACATAAAATACATATAAGAAATATATACCATAGAGACGTACCACATTAGACATATGCCAAAATTGTTCTAAATAAATAATACTTTATGAAATATTTTTTTAAAAAACATTTCAAAACAATTCTAAGTTTTTTGGAAAAACAGGATACCTCCAATTTAAAATATTTCAAAAGATCTGAAAATTATATTTAATTCACATTATGTGAAAAAAATTTAAGAAAAAGCCTAAATTTATTACATTTCAAGCTTGAAATCAAAACTGAATCTTTATATTTACCAAATCAACATGAAAGAAAATATTAATCCATAAAAAAATATATTCATGCAAACAAGATGAACTAAATAAATTGTACCCAAAAAAGAAAAACTTTTCTTGGAGATAAAAAAAAATTAATTTGAAATAAATTACTTAACTGCCTTGTGTATTTTTCGTTTGAATCAAGTCAAAAAATATTTGTACAAAATTTCAGAATTCCATTGCAATTGAAATTTCTAAAACAAACACAATGCATTTTATTTGTATACAATTTTACTATTTGCAATGAATTTTATTAAAAGTTTTTAACACTATTTAGATATAAATATCTAGCATCACATTTCGGTATCAAAATATAAATCTTATATTTGAAATGTGTCATTCATATAAAGAAATATTCAGGCATTTGGGAATGTGGTGTGCAATATGCATTATTTACACATTAAAAAGAAATTTGTCCAATCATGTTTCTATAATAGAAAGAAAGGTATTTTTTGTTCTGCAAATTAATGAATTAAAAATTTACTCAGAGTTTAAAGTATTAAAATAGGAGAAAAAACTAATATCAAAAATTAAAATTGTAGATGTTATTGAGGATTAAATTATGGTACTAAATATCAGAGAAATTAAGGAAAGGGAAGGGTCATTCAAATTTTTGATTATGCCAAGCATCAGACAAAAATATATCCTTAATCTTATTTTTAAAATGAGATGTGGCAGACCTTTTAAGAATATAATTAAAATAGAAATAAAAATGCACAACCCATTTCAATGGGGCACCATCTCTATATCAAAAACTAAAATTTATTTCAACCTAAGTGTGTTTCATATAATCTTTATCATTTATCACCAATTATTCGATAAAAATATATGAAGCCTCAAAAATTTTAAAAATTAATTATATGAATAATGAATAAATATTTCAAATACAAACTAAATTAAAAGTTACTTTGTTAATTAGTTTATTTCAGGCTATAAGATTTTGAATAACTAAGAAGAAGAATTTTTGATAAGAATTTTTTGAAAGGGAGTAGTACAACATACAAACTCTTTTTTACAAAACTGTGGGAGTAAATTAAAAAAAAAAATTATTGCAGCAGCAAATGAAACTTTTAAATTTCATTTAAACTCTAATTAATATAAAAACAAATAGTGACTTGCATTATTCCTAACAACATTCTTTGATAGAATTGAATGTTGAACCTGTGATACACAAGCTCCGATTCTAAGAATATCATCATTCTAAAAATGATTTTCACTTTTTAAATTATGTTCAGAATTTGGCAATGCCTTTTCTTTAATTGAACAGATAAGCTAAACTTTTCAAAGTTTTATATATTGAATAAAGTTCAAAGTAAAAAAATTAAAAGAAATACCTCCTAAATTTTCTGCTATAATTTGTTTTCTCTCTGTAGCATAGAAATTTTAAATATAAAACAAATTTCAAATAACTATGTACATAAAATCTTTTTAAGTAAATCTATGAGTGTAATTATGACAATAACCCAAATGTCAACAAAAAAAAATTATGTAAATAGATCATTAATTCTACATGTAAAAATCTTAATGGGACATTACAATGGGTATTGGAGGTATTTGGTGTTTCTCCTTTAGCTTGGATTATTTTACTTTAATTTCAGTTACTTTCTATATATATATATCATAAAGTTACTAAGAAACAATAGAGGTGTTAGAGTTAAAACCATACATAAAATAGCATTTGATTAATTACTAGAGCATGAAAATTAAAAGACCGTTTTATGCAAAGTTTTCTTGTTTGTGATTAAAATACAGCAGTATGAATAGCTGTTCCTCCAAATTTTATTTAAAAAAAAAACACTCCAATATTAATTATCAAACATATTTATCTAAATACTGCATACTTTAAATGGAAAATCAATGCTAATCATTTCATGTTCCATGGAAAGCATACTATTAATTTACTGAAAAATATATATCTTGATGAAATGAATGAATTTACAATATAATTAGGACTTACTAAGAAACATTTCTCCACACACCACATCAAATATACTTTATTTTTTTACAGCCTATCATTATAAGAATGAGATCATTATAAGAATCATCATAAGATAATTTTTAAACATGAATTAAAATATATCAGCTATTTATCAGGTTCATTTGGCATCAATTATAATCATAAATATGAAGTAAATTATATACATTTACTATCTTTCAAAGCATTGAAATAAAAATAATATTTTTTTTTTTTTTTTTTTTTTTTTTGCCTCTGATTATGTCGCAAATTATTATGAATGTACATAAGACAAATATATAATACTAGATAAATAATAAAATTCAACAGTCAATTTTTATATACATATCATATTACAAAAAAAAACAATACAATGCAAGTTTCAGTGCAAAAGATTTTTAAAACAGTCCTTTAGATTTTCATAAAACTATAAAACATAAAATGAGATATACATATTTACAACTCTAATATATTCCAAGTCATAAAGCCACTTCCACTGAATAAATAATAACTATAGGGATCTCCATTTTTATCATACATGGATATCAAAATGTTTCAGAAAGGTTTACAAAAAAGATACATTAAATATATTGTTTGGCAGGAAAATATATATATTTAAAGTGTATAGATTTGAAAAAATTATCATTCATTAAATTATAAAAAGGTTTTTATAAAATTTATTGGAATTTCATAATCAGATATATTACAAAAAACACAAAACATGAAAACAGTAATAAATACAGAATGTAACGATTATGTCCTGCTCTGGTAAGTTTTAAAACTCTTCCCATAGTTGTAGACAAAAATCCTGATGTAGAATCAAAATCATCATCCTAAAACAAAAAAGTAACATAAAACTTTCTAGTAAAAATCTAGTAGGTTTTTGATAATTTATATAAATAGAGCAAGATTTATAAATTGTCTACACAAAGGATTGGAACAAAGTAATCAATATATAGAAAAAAAATTAACTTATGAAAATAGGTCTAATTTGCTTATATATTTTTGAAGTACACAAAATCATATTTTATTAAAACACAGTATAAAACCACATATTAAATATTGTTTAAAATAAATGCATCTAATCTTTCTCAAGGCTAATTTTTTTGGAGAGGGCGAATGATCTCTCTCTCTCTGTATGTTTCTTTTTTATTCTTATTATAGAGCCAAGATAAAATCTTCCTTAACTGTGGCTGTCCTGTAACATATTTAGTCATTTAACATCATAACAATCAAAAAATTAAATTTAATTAAATGATTTGCAATAACAAATCGCTGAAAGATATAAAGCAATAAAATATTATTAAAGAACACAGTCTATGCCCTTTACTTTTCAGAATAAAATTATTAAAAATTGGTCAAGTTATAAAAATTAAAGGTACTTTTCCATTTTGGTGGCTCAAGTCTCACCAAGCAGACTTTATTGATGACAACACACACTATACACATATTCTGTTTGGCGTAGGTTGTATCATTTTCGGCAACTTTATCGCCTGTGCCAGCAAAATGGAAAAGTGCCAGATTATATTTATGATGTACTAAATATTGCATCCTCTTGAAATGATCAACATAGAAATTAGTTTTCTATTGCAAAAATTATAATGCATTTGATTGATTGACAGTTTATTAATGTTGCACCTAAACACAACATGAGGTCTGATGTTGACAGACCTCATAATTGAGCCTCATTCAAGTGGCGAAAACAATAACTGAGCTGGCACCCCCTCTCCAAACTTCCATATCATGCCAAAAGGAATACTTGGAGCCTTGATAGATTTAATGTGCATCAGTCCCTTTACCCATGAATATCTAATGACATCAAGACTTGTGCTCATGATTCAGCAGAAACAATGCCGGCCATGAGCTTGTGACCATTACTTTTTAGCTACTGTGAGTAAGTAAGTGACAGTTGAGTTTTAGGTACAAGAACCAAAGTGTGCTATGCTGCACCAAACATTTGTTAAAATCAATAAAAACTATATTAAATTAAAAATATGAAACGAATACAAGGTGATAAAAAAAAAGGTAAAAGGTTTAAATATGGTGAAAAATGCCAATTTTTTTTTTTTTTGTAAAAAAGCAAATAAGTTACAGTGGGGGTTTTTCCTCCACCAAGTCAGACAGGTTTGAAATTGATGATTGAAAGAAAATGTGATGATGATGAAAAAACAGAGAGTCAATTAAAATATGATGGAAATGTGAAAGGGATATGACAGGAAGAACACTTGGGTGCAGTTTCTCCAAACGAAAGATGTTTATAGGTAAAGGAGCGTGTCCAATGCGAAGGCAAGTTAATCTGACATCTGCTCTTCGCATTAGAACTATTCAGCTACTGCAGCCACCATAATGTAATAAAAGTGTAATGAAAAATTGGTCCCTTATAAAGATAAACTCTCTGTATATATAATAGAAACTATCTGATGCATGGAACTGATAAACTAGATAACACATGAAAGCAAGCTTACACTGTCCTTTTGTTGAAATTTCAGAGAATATTAGAAATCCTGCATAATCTAAACACAGTAAAATTAAGTACTAAAAATCATTGAAAAGCAATAATCATTAATTTTTGAAAAAAAAAGGGAGGAGATTATATCAGTTTGTCTCTAATTTTTCTTAGCAAGATTACAGGAAAAAACCATCTCAACTTTAACTACAAAATGTTTTCTCACGGTTATCTTTTACAATTTTAGATGCATAAAATTTTATCCAAATTTGATTTTTTAATATGAAATAAAATCAATTTAATGCATTTAATTAAATTACATTTTTTATTGTACAAGTGTTTCGTAAATGTAAAGGAAGTGCTTACAATTCACACAAATTCTTTGGCATTGAAAAATTCTCTAATATATGATAAATAATAGACAATTTAGACAAAATTTAACATGAAATAGTAATAGAACAAGGGAAATGGATTTACAAAATAAATAAATGGGATTAATGAACAGAACATACAATTTAAACCTCTTGGTATAGAATAAATTCTGGTCATGTTAAGGAGGTTAAATTATTGATGAATTAATACTAAGTGTCACAGTTGAAAAGCTCAGTTTACAACTCACTAAGTTGATGATGAAAATAAATGATACATGAAGAAGAACAATGCTTGAAAATTCAATTAAGAAATAAAACATATATTTGCACTTAGAAATTTTACAAGAGAAATGTATATTAAAAATTTTTTAGCTGCATTTATAGGGACACAATTGACCAATTTTGGAATAATATTGGTCTTAATTTAATCAGTGTGTCTTTCATATTTAATAAACTAAAAGAACTTATTTTTACAATCAACATTTACAAACAGAATAAAATAAGATATACAAAATAAAGCAGCATTATTATGTGAAGGATGTTTATTACCATATGCCCAATATTTAAAAATATAGTAAAATTTTCTGCATTACTACACAACAATACATAATCCTATATTTGATTCCTTTCAAGATACAAATCAGTAAATGAGATTAAATTGTACATGAAAACTTAATACTTTTTATTTTAATACAATTAAAAATTATACAAAAAGAACTAATTGTGAAGGAGGAATTCAGTATTCAATTATTTTCAAAGAAAAAACTACATTACAAAATGCACTTTGAGCCCTTAGTCCTTTATTACTCAATTCATATGCACATTACATACACACATGCACTATTTTTTCCAAATGACATTTTCAAACTTCATAAACTATTGAAAATACGAATTATATTTTCAGTTATAATAAAAATTAAGTGCCTTACATGTACAATTTTGTATATTATCTAAACTGTTTTTAGTATAGAAATTAAAATTCAATTTTAGGATCATCACTTTTTCAACAATTTATTGAGCCAGCTCAGTAAGTAAAACACTGAATACTTTATGTTTTAGACAATAACTGACAAAGACTTTTATAACTTCTAGCTATTTAAAAATATCAGCTATATTTTCATTCATTGGAAAAGAAAGTTACACATCAAATGCACATACCTCTTTTAACATATTCTCTTCACCTATAAGATTTACATGCATAATTACTCAATCGTAGATCATTTGACTATCTGTTATAAAATTTGAATTTGAAAATTGCCATTTTAAATATTCATTTTTCCCCTTCAAACAACATCACAAGTTTTAATCAAAGAATAAATACCTACAATAAATGTACCAAAAAAGCGATGTATCATACATGAATATAAAGCTATATATAATTAAAAGGACAAAATTATTTTATTTGTATTGAGTCAAATACATATGAATATTTGTATGTTTTAATTGAAGGCAGTAAAACTGATAAAAAAGTTAAATGAAAACGAAAAATCTGATTGATTTCATATTATAGGTATCAGTTTTTAAATATTGAGATGGGTTTTTTTTAAAAAATCTGTTTGGAAGAAGTTGAAAATATTGTTATTTTTTGAAAACTAAGATTTTATTTTCTACACATTTAATGCGGATAAAAAAAATATGCTAACAAATTTATAAAATAAACATTTGTCAAAAATCTGGAAGAAATGTGAAAGACATATATAATGAATTTAATTAATAATCAACCACAGAAGAAAACCATTTTGCTGATTTCAATCCATAAATACAAGCACATATTTCACACAAAAATAATTAAATTGTAATTATTCTAAACATTGCAAAATAAATAAATAAATAAAAATGCATTTGTGTGTGTGTGTATACATATAATTTTCTAAGAAATTTGAAGCATGTCAAACTTTTCTTTGCTGAATGTGACTTTGCTTTTTACTTTAATTGCTCCAAACATAATTTCAAAACTATTTTCTTAATTAATTTTATAATACTTCAAACATTTTCAGAAAAAATTCTTAGATTCAAACAAATACTTCCTGACATGAAAAAGCAGACATTTTTCAATAACAGAAAAAGAAAAACAATTTTATTAAAGCAATACAAAAATAACACATCTAAATAAAATTACAAGATTTTATGCTAAAAAATGTTACAAAAACATTTGAATGAATTATGTTTTAACGATTTCCCATAGTTCTTATATTACATACTGTTGATACCAAAAATGAAAATGCTACAGATTTGAGTTAAAATACATTTTCAGAGGAAATTTTAGAATTCATATCTGCAAGTACTCTACACTGTGCAAAACTTGCATGATTCACAATGTAGTCAATTTTAACCAATTCGTATGTTTCATTATTATGACTACAGATCAAATTAAATTAGTTTTCATTCTTACTCTCTCTATATATATTGCAGACAATTGCTCTAATACAATAAAACTTCTTTTCTAATCTAATTTCCTATCCATATTTGTGAAAGTAGTATATATTTATGAATTAAGACTATATGAAAAATAGTTTATTAAGAATTATCTTGTAAGATAGTATGGTTTGCATGAGAGTTACACAAAACTTTCACCACCACTAACTATTCAGTGTTAAGTTTCAGAGTTATCAGAATTAACAAATACCTTTATTTTAACTATTAGGTATTCAAAGAGAAAAAAAAATGACATCAACTTGAAAAATTATCCATATTCTGTTTCAGTAGTTCTATGTATTTGTTTATAAATGTTTCAATATTTACTTTTTGGGTATTAAACTGCAAGAATGGGGAAATTTACATAATGATGTAACTAGTATCACAAGAAAACACATTAACAATTATGTATAGTAGATGAAAGCTCACAAATATTTTTTCTCATTCATACTAAAATATTTTGTCATTAATATCTTTAAATAATACCACACCTTGTAAATAAATTTCATGTAAAAACTAATGCATTTAATCTGCATTTCATTCAAAATAAATTTAGAACAAACAAAATTTATAAATTTACCATTTCTCGAAGCATCTGATTTTGCGATCGAACTTCATGGCCAATATCAATAGTAAGCTGGAACAAAAAAAATTAGAAATTTACTGCGAGTTCCAATTGGATTACTCACATACAAAACCAAAATAATTACACAATTATTATTATTCATAAATTTTCTGACACTACCAAGAATTTTTGAAATAAATTGCTATAAAAAGAATAAACATACATCTTTGAGAAATAAATATTTTAGAGAATAAACTAAATATTCATCACAAAGCCTATCCACTCATTCTTAACAAGTTTTGATAATATACAGCACAAGTTAATACATCAAATCTAGAATCAACATCATGACAATTACTTAACAAAAAGAATTTTAAATAATTATCATAATGCTCTGAATACTAATTTCAGTAAAAAAATTTTTTTTTTTTTTTTTTTTTTTTTTTTAGAAAACTGCAGCAATACTGAAAATCACAAGTTAAATTATGGGTCATTTTTCATTTTTTTTTTTTTTAACATAATGGGATTGAAACCGTTATTTAACACTGATAGCAAACCGATATTTTATCGGATAGTTTTAATGTAAATTTATGAAAATAATGGAATTTAAACTTTTTTTTTAATTAAATTATTTGAAAGGAAGCATAATAAATTGCAACTTACAAATTGAGTCAGCATATAACCTTGGGTCTATGGTATAAAAATAATTTTCAAAGTAAGTTAGGATTTCAAAAATTTTAGTTAGTTTTGTAATGACAGAAAAATTTATATTTTTCCATTTTTGAATAAGAATTTATAAACAGCACTTTAATATTTTAGAAAATTATAATATGATTGTTGATGAAGATATTGTTTACCTAATGCCCTGTTTATAAAAGTAAAAGTTGTTTCACAAAAAAATTTATCACTCATGTAAAAAGTTATAAAAAAAAAAAAAAAACTCTTTTAAATTTCACAGGATAATATCACAGAACATAAAAGATTGATATCAGTTAATCGTGTTATTTTTTCAATGCATATAATTTGTATTAATTTGGGACAACTAAAGCAAACAATTGAATATATGAAATTAAAGCATAAATTTGTTCTAATTTTTTTTATAAACACTAATCCTTTATATTTTCCTGTTGATCTGAAGAATTTTTTACCACTCAATTATGGTTAATGATGATAAAATTAATATTCTGCATGGAAAACAATTCTTATCATTTTGATCAATTGTACATATATTTTTTTTTAAACAGAATTAAACATTTACACAAAATGGTATGATAACTCGTCACTTAGAATATATTGGTAAAGTATGTTAAAATGTTGAGCATATTAGGTCATATAACTTATGTTTGATTGCTGAATTCAGTAAAAGTAACTATGTATCAAAATACAAGTATAATAAGCATTGAAATATCTTTACAACATACAATGTATTGTTTCAAGCATAAAAATTAAACAATAAAATAACTAAGTTTAATATGTTCCATAAATAGACTTCTAAAAAAGTCAATAAATTATATGCACTTCTCTCTCTAATATAGATAAAAATACTTACTAGAAAATATACATTTCAGATAATTCCAAGATTTAAAAAAAAATTACATCACTCCAAATTAAATAACTAAATCCAGTTTCATATAATAAAAAGTAAAAACAAATAATGATTTAAATTGGTGTAAAATGTTTAAAAAATTAAATTATTGAAACATTCCATGCCGTTTAAATTAACCTTTGCATTATTTACTTGAATCTTACGTAATTTATTTTCCTGCAGAGGTTAATTGTTTTAAAAAATTTCTATGACAAATATCCAAAGAAAATAAACTATAGATGCAAGCAAAATTGAAGATTAATAAAAAACATGACAGAAAAAGATTTTCAAAAATGCAAAAAAGAAGCATATTTTGGGATAACTTTCTGAGTTCTTGAAAAAAAATGTCAATGAAAAAAGTTTCAGAACACAAATAATAAGTTTAATTTTCATTAAATTAGTCACTAATTAAAGGTATTGTATCAAATATTATTTGACATAACAGAACTTAAAATTCAGTTTGAGCCTTACATGCAACTTTCAAAAATATATAATCTTTAAAAATAAAAATTCAGCTTCTGTATGTTTGTATCTACAAAACTCAAAAAGCAGTCTCAGGATTGACTTGAAAATTTTTACACAACATTGACTTTCTATACAAGAGTATTTTTATTTACTTTTTATGCCAAAATTCCAATGAATACGGGAAATAGCAAGCATTTCATCACGTTTAAATAAAAACAATTATATCTGACTATATGTATCACATTTTTTCACTTACACACATTACTATTTTCACTCATTTATTTTAAAATATGTCAAATACTTATGATTATAACAACAAACATACAATTGGATAAATAACACATTTTTTTGACAGAAGCAGCCAGCTTCTATCAACATTTTACTTTCTGTTGTCAAAATTTTTCTAAATTTGATATAAATATTAAAAATAAATGTCAGTGCGGATGAAAGATGTTACTGTGACCAGTTGATTAATGTGTATATTATATCCAAAGTATTTAATCAAAAGTTAGAATTTATTTGATTTTATCAGAGCAGTGATTTGATTATCTGTTTTCAAAAAATGATACAGGTGAGTTTATTTCATACTGGATATGATATTCAATAAATTTGTTTTATTTTGAAAATAATTTAATTGTCTGTTTTCGAAAAATAAAATGCAAATTACTTTTGAGTGAATGAGTGAGTGACTTTAGAATTGTATGGTGCAAGAGCCAGATATGGCTATGTTGCACCAGCAAATTACTTTTATTTAGATTGTTACATTCAATTATATTGCAATCATTTTTTCACAGTACATATTTATGCACACTTTATATTTCTGTAAAAAACGGACAAACAAAAAATGTAGGCCATTTACAATAAAAACCGATTTTCAGTGAAAAGCATTTTTCTTTCTTTTATTTCATACCACAGCAATGCCAATTAGGGTACTAAAAGGAATGATGTTCACTAGCATACTTTTATTTACTTCCCAAATAATCAATATCAGACTGAACTACAGTGAAACATAGCCAAATTTAGCTACTGTGTATAATTATTTAAAAAAATTACTTTAATTAACCTACACGGAAAAAAACTTTTTTATTTTATGATGTTTAATTATCAAAATACTAATATATTTATTACAAAGAATATGAAATTATTTCAATAATTAATAAGCTTAATGTAACTAAAAAGGACAAGTTTTATACAAAACCCTTCATAAATGTGACAATAGTTATTTCTTTAAATAAGTTTGCACTGATATATTTTCATTACAATCCTTTGTAACATAATCTAACATTAATTTCAAAGAAAAGGATCTCATTTCCATGCAATGCTGCAGTGAAGTTCATTCCAGGTCAATAACAGAATGCTATTTTGTTCAATATATTAGGCAAAACAGAAAAAGATTGAAATCTCATTCATACAATAGTTTTTCACTTGGGACATAATAAAAATTTTAAACTAAAAAAAAAATTCATGATGTTCTAATGAAAGCATACAAACTTTAATATAAGTAAAAAGGAATTAAAGTAAAAAAGATTTTAAGGCAGTCTGTGAACTCAAAAAAGAGAAAAAAAAAATTCAGAAAGAACTATTTCTTTCCCTCTTTACCTTGGTTAAATAATCTAAACCAAGAAAGTTACTTCTAAGAAACTTTTCAGATTACATTGTATTTTTTATAGTATTCTCATTCATTCTATTTTACTCATTCATTCTATTTTACTACATGATAATTTGAATATAATGAGTTTCATGAGTTATTTCAGGTATAGTGAACCGGAACAGTGATTAATGAAACTGCTTAATTTTAGTGGATGCAGTATGGATTATTCATAAAATCATTTACAATGAATCAAAATTAATGTGAATCTTAAGATTAAATATTAACTACAGTTTAATTATTTACATTTTGATACAACCAATATTTGAAGTAGTTATTTTTCTAAGTTAATGAAAGTTGTCTGAAGTATTGTAATTTGACATTCATTGTAGCTGTAGATGCTCAGATTTCTAAATAAATGATTCTCTTCTATGAAATTGTTCTGAACGATACATTTAATTATGATAAAGAAAATTTGTCAAATTCAGTTAAGTTAAAATAAATTGATAGTTTAAGTGTATAGAAGGGAGAAAAAATGCTTTAAACATTGATTTTTACGCTATAGAAATAGATCTAAATTTTATAATTACAAAATTAAAATAAAATAAAAATAGAGAAGAAAAATAAATTGATAGTGAGATAATGGACAATACAGACATTACACATTATTTCTTTTCAAATATGTTTAAGAATTAATTGATTTAATATGCAAACCAAGTTTGTTTTCTTTTATGTTAATGTCATTTTAGAGATTTACACAGGTTACTGAAAACACCTAATAATTTTGAGCTTTAATAAAAAAAAAAATTATCTCATTTACCAAACTTCTTCATTAAATCAATTGAAAATTTTGTAGCATAAAAAAACCCCCATCATTTTATCAAGACTGCCTTTGATAGAATAAAAACCAAATAGCACAAATCAATTCAAAAACCATCTGCCATGGAACTTGCAACTTCCATGGCAGATGGTTATGAGAAACAAGCTAGAAATGAGAAATAACGTTCTCTCAATTTTCTTTCAAAAACTGTTCTAGAACTTCCTCATAGAAAAACAAATTATATAATCTACTTCTTTTAAATATGTGCAACTTATAAGCATAAATACACATTTCAAAGAATGCAGAATGAATAAAAATAATAATTACCAAAAAAATTTAACTTCATTCATTAATGAAGAAAAAATCATTTTGATACAAAAAATACATCATACATAGAATTTGAAACACTGCAGAGCTCTTTCCTAAAATTTGAAAGCAACAAATTAAAAGGAAACACATTTAGCAATGTAAGTACCAATCAATTCTTTTGTTGTTTTAAAATATGTAAAAAGGTAAATATTTAGCTATAATTAAGCATCTCTTTCAAAGAAAACTTTCTTTTTGAAATGTAAACATGATTAAATAAATAAATTCCTTAAATATGTTCATTTACACAACCATGCAAAAATAATACCTCCTTCCAGTTACAAATATACATTTTACTCTTAAGGCTTAATGATTCAAATCCTATTTGTAATGAAATTGTTGCATCACTATCAAACTCCATGAGAAGTAACTTTCTCTGTTGGAGAGTAGCAACAGATGTAAGAGGGGGAAAGCAGCAACAGGGGGGTTTTTTGAAAAAAAATGATGGCAAAAGGAAAAAGCATTTAATGTTTGTGTTGTGCTGTTTTGATTTAAATATATGTTTTTGATGTTTCCTTCAGCACTGCCATCTATGAACAAAACTGCCTACATTCATTTTCACAGTCAATCCTAATAGGAACTACAGAAATATTTTTAATTTTATACTCTTTTATGATCTACCAGTATAAAATATAAAATTCTAATTCAAAAGCTTAAATTCACACAATGTTAATATGTTTGGAAAACAATTACATAATTTTTCAAGATAGTAGTATGTGTTGAATGTGTGAAGTGTTCAAATAAAAAATGCAAATCCAATGATTGTTTATTAATATTATACTTAGAAGCAACATGAGGGTTATTGGCAACAGAGCTCATAATTTTTAATCTCAGTTATGTGATAAGAGCCCGAGCTAGCACCTCCAGTTCTAAGCTTTCACACCACACCAATGGGAAGATTTGAAATCTCGAGAGATTTAACATGCATCAGCCCTGTTACATGACAGGTCTATAATTGCAACAGGACTTGAGCCAACTATGTGACCACTAGGCTACTGCTGCCACTAAGCACAAATCCAATAAATTATGCTAGAACAAAGCAGAAAAATAAATCTAATAAAGAACATTGATTGCATTGGAGAAAGAATAGATGGGTGACCTGACTGGAAAGTGAGGTGATGACAGACGAATTGAATAGTGTGGAAAGAACAGACAATCATAATTAACAGCTCAGTATAACAATAGATTAGAGGGATATGGTTTGACAGGATGTTTGCTAGCCAAAAAATACAGATTTCTAAAGCATTTGAAGCCAGTTTTTAACTCTCTCCTAAGAAAAGGTTTCTATTTTGTTCCCACCCCTTATATATAATTGTAAACTACTTAAAAATTAGAGAAAAGGAAATCAAATAGTAGGACACACAGAAAGCAGAATCATATAAACTTGTTTACTGCAAAACTATGCTTGTAATAAAAAAAGAACAAAGCAAGAATGTATTATAACACTAAAAGAAATTATTTGGGTATGAATTAAGGAAGTGTTAGCAGTGAATATTTATAGAAAAGAGTTGATAGATGCTGTCAACACAGTATTGCTTAAAATTATTCCTTTTATCGCATGACTATAAATTTGATTTAATAAAGACAATTGTAGACTTCAAATCTCAATTGATTCATATAATTTTGCTAATAAAATTTAAACTTCAAGAACTTAAGTCTTTATGTAATAAAATTTTATGAGATATTCAATAGCATATTTAAAAATTCAATAGGATTAAAAAAATATAATGCTCAGTGTTAGTAATATAATTAATTAAAGATATCACAAAAGAATACTTATCAGTCTATACTTCCCTTAAATTCTACAGATTTCATTCTGCCTTTAATAAAATAGTAAAGAACAGAAAAATGTCATAAAAATTTTGACAGAACTTAGTGAAATCTAAGAAAAATATATATATGGCAAATCTTCTACAATTCACATAATACATGTAATATACTTTGATTCCATAACTGTTGATTAAGCATCAATAAATACAAACATGAAATACAGTAGCCCTTTTTTTTAAAATGAACTCTAACAAGACTTTCAATCCTGATTAATTTTATGTAAATCAAGAACTACTACTAAGTAACTATAACAATGTAGTTACACTTTATTATTGACAAGCCTTAATCTAATTCCTCAAAACAATTAAATCAGAAACATTCTACTACCTATCAAAAGAGCCCAACAATTTCCCAATGACAAGAAATATTTGAGTAATTTTTAATTGAGTTACAAAACCACTTATAACACAAAATATTCAAAAATTCTCATAAAATTATGTTTTATATTCAGATACATAACACAGAAACTGGAGAACATATGAACACTAGATAATATTAGTGTTTATAATAAATTGTAAACTTCATGAAAATTCAGGTATAAAATAATTAAAACATAGCAATCTTGGAATAATGATGGACTCACTTCCAACACAAAACCCCTACCAAATTGGAATGATGCAGGAATACTTATAACACCAACATATTAGAATGCAAAGTTCCCATCAAAGGATGTTGAAATATCGAGTCTCAGCTATACAGGGACGTCTTAAGGCGTAGGCCAACTGGGCCAGGGCCCAGAGCCTCGGTTTTCAGGGGGCCTCATCTTGTTCTCAACTCGGCCTTAATAAGATTATGCTCAGAATAATTTCAATTGTCAAATGTTATTCCCAGACATGACTGGTTAATGACAGTTACTTCTACAATATATTAAATATTTCTATGTTCAATGATTCCCAAGATTCAGGGAAAATATTAATTTTATTTCTAAAGCAAGATATGTCCAATCTATTGATAAAAATTCTGCTGGGGGAAGGACAGTCACAGACATAACAGACACTCCTTCCAGCGACCTTTTATTTATTTATTTTCAAACATGAGTTAAGGATTTCTCATGAATGGACAAGAGATATACAATTAAGCCCTCAACAATAATGACAAAAACACATTCCCTATTTTATGACAGGCATCAGGGCTAATACAAAAGAGGATTGAAATGACCCTGAAGGAAATCAAATTTTTTCAAAGAAACAAATGGCTACAGTTCTAAATCGGCAATTCCTTTCTTTAAATTTAATCCCTTTGATACAGCAAAAGGTAATTATGTTTTTTATATTTGAATAGTATTTCTTAAAGAAAATATACAACTATTTATATTACAGTAAAAAAGTAAAATAATATGTAATAGTATTTGCTTTTTGTATAGAGAGAGTTATAAATAATATCCAGTTTTTAAAAATTCTGCTCTTTTTTTGAAAGTTTTCTCTATCTCCCTCTGAACAACATGGAATAATCTCTTAACTGTTCATAAAATTATATATAAATATTTCAATGGACTCTTTAGAATGTTTTTATATTGATTAATATGCATAAGTGCATGCTTCCATCATTTTGAATGCACCACGATCTTCCAAAAGAATTTCCGATGTGTATTGCAATTCAGAGAAATATTTTATTTGCTTCTGATATGGAAAGCGCTGTTTTACTCATTTAAAAATTCAAATGACTGTCCTTTTTATTATTATTGAAACCCAAATAAAAAAGAACATTTATAAAATGAATATATTACTTTACTACAAATTATAGTAATGTAGTATAAATGTAGAAAAAAAATCGTATAACAAAAAAATCCTAGAGTACAATTTGATAATTAGATAAATAAATGCCTTGACAATAATTTAATGTTTTAAGAGTAAACATCAAAAATGGAGAAAATCTCATCCAACACAGTACA
This sequence comes from Nephila pilipes, assembly GCA_019974015.1. NCBI lineage: Eukaryota > Metazoa > Arthropoda > Arachnida > Araneae > Nephilidae > Nephila > Nephila pilipes. The sequence goes on along the minus strand of BMAW01129875.1, from coordinate 49,203 downwards.
AAATAAAAGATTTTTAGTGTATAACGCCCTGGATTAGAAATGTTCCATTGAAGTATGCATGTTTAATCGGATTTTCCAGCAGAAAATTGAAATTTATTACATATACTTTAATTTTATACACCTTTTTTATATACAAACTGGTGAGAGTTTTTTTTTTTTTTTTTTTTCCCAAAAAAAAAAAAAAAAAAAAAAAAAAAAAAAAAGAAAGAAAAGCAAAATGCTACATATAGTTATGTGCATATTACATGAAAAATAGCATGATTTTTAGAACAGTGTATTTATTTATTTATTGTAGCAAAATAACAATTCTTTTTTGAATAACTCCTCCCCCAAACATATTAAAAAAAAAACCTCTTAGTTATTTTATGGATATTAATAAAAGGGGAGCCATCAATTATTAAATTATTCATAATTTTTCTGTATATCCTCTTGCACCAGTTTAAAAGTGGATTTTGAGCTATAACTGAACATTTATTTTTAATACCTCATCATTTTATTTCAAAACTTCACTCATGCAGAAAATGGGTACTCCAGTTAGTATTGATATAAAACTTTTAAGGCTCCCATCAACACGACACCAAGAAATCCCAAGTGTAATGTTAATCTTATGGAGTTTCGTACTTTTCTATTTACATCTAGGGTATTGCTTCTAATTGCATGGAATAAAATGCATTCAAAAGAGTGAAAAAAAATGTTTCTCTGTTTTTCGATTTTTTATAAAAATTTTGCAAGTATTTAAATACTTTCATGAGACTGGATAGCTTAATTAATGATGAATTACAAGCAGCAGATACTCAACTTCCTGCTAAAAAATTAAAAATTAAGATGAATAAATTAGAAACTACTTTTTTAACTATTCTTTCAAATGACATTTTGATACATATTGACAAAGGGAATCTATTTCTCCAGAGTAAAAATATAGATTTGTCAAAAGGTGTAAAATTATTGAAATTGTTTATAATACATATAAAAACCATAAGAGACTCTTTTGACTATTATGAGTCAAAAGCCCAGGAAGTATCATTTATAAAGAAGTATCAAAGTGTTCACAAACATGTAAGACAATGCAGTGTTAAGATAACTTTCCTTGAAGGAAATAGAGACACCGACACAACGTTTGAAAACAGTCACAGCCAGAAGTTTAAAATAGAAATCTTTTTACCAATAATCAACTCTCTAATTTGCAATATACATATGAGAAGTAAAAAATATGAGAAATGTTTTTAAATTTTTAGATTTTTTTGAAAATATTTCTAATTTGGATGAGACAGAAATTAAAATAGCATGCAAGAAAATATCAAAATTTTACGATATAGACATTAATGGAGAGGAACTGAACTTGGAATGCCAACATTTCAAGTCATATGTGATCACTAATGGCGAAAAGCTACGAAAAAGCAAAGAGAAAATAATGGAAAAAAGAAAGATTAATAAAAAATTATAATTCTACTAATGCAGATGAAGAACAGTTTTGGATGAGGGGACTACAAGTATAATAAATGACTATTCACAGTGTTTTCCAATATTGAAATAATGAGAAATTTCTTATCAATGATAATTACTAACCTGGGTGGTGTGTGTTCATTTTCATAACTCAAACTGATGAAAAATGAATTGAGAAATCGAAAGATTCAATCCCGTTTGAATAATTTAATTCTGACAATCATTGAGAATTAAATATTATTAACAATTGATGTTGAAGACATAATTAATGATTTTTGAGAATTTAAAATGTAGGAAATGAATATTCACATAAAACCTCATTTTACATGGATTGCTTTTATTGAAATGTACATCTCTAAACACCATATTAGATTTAAGGGTTGCAGGTGGGGCCTATTTTTTCATAAGGGGCCAGGGCCTTAAGGTGTCCCTGCAGCTATATATATATATATATGTAAAATATTTTACTTCTAACTATTACATTAATTTTTATAATTCAACAGTTGAAGCCAAGTTCAGTTTCATAGAACTATTTTATTTGAGCAGATAGACAATTTCCACACAGCAGGAATTGCATAACTCTGCCGTTAGATAAGATTATGACAGCAAGAATGAACAAGAGAGGAGTAAAAAGAGAGCGTTTTTCCCAGTGGTTTATATGATAGGGAAATTTCACTTTAAACATCAGATACCACATGGACTGGATGGAGGGACTTCAAGGGAATTTAAGTGTAGACTTAAAGTCTGGTAGGGATCATACCTACAAGTCTGTACCGTACTGAAGGAAGAACGCTCCCTTTGCAGATTTTAAGAGCGCATGATTGAATAAAATTAAAAGAAAAAGAAATCAGATTATAGAAATAAGAGTGAACACTATCTTTTAAAGGAGAGAATGAGAAAATTTAGGAAATTAAATTATTATGGCGAGAAATTAATAAGAATTAAGTTAAATGATTACATATATATATATATATATATATAACTTAGTCATATTTTTGACTTCTATCTAGTATATGTCTTAAAAAGAAAGAATTCTTAGTTTTTTAATCATATAACTTTCTTATTTTAACTAATTTTGTTTATTTTTCAAGTCATAAATTAGATAAAATTTTCTGCTTCACACAAGATACATTATTAAATTAATGATTATGCAGTGATTTTGTATTTTTAAATAATGAGAGGGGTTGAGGAGGATTGATATAAGAATCATGAAGCTTATCATAAGCAAATTCTAATCTTTTAAAAGTAAAGAAAACAATCTTTACAATAATATAATACTGTAAAACCTTATCAAGTGTGATTAATTGGAATCAGAGACAGTCTCCAGTTAATCAGAAAATGAGAGGGGGGAAAAAAGGAAATAAATATACTTACAGAAAATCTTCTTTATATTGTACAGAACTAATCTATTATAAACCCCATTTCAAGACATTTATTTTTTGAACAATAGAAATGTTCTTAAAGTTGTTTTATTAGATTTTTCATTCAGACAATATAGCAATGAATGACAATAATCCCTGGTGATAAGAAATGTAACTCAAGTTATATGAACTTGGCAGAAAATATTTGCAAAGTACTCCCAAATAAACACCTCTACTTTCTTAGAAAATTTCATACCTGTTAGAAGATTTCAGAGAAGAAAATATTTTTCAAAATAAGTGGATGAAATAAATAACAAAATGTAATTTTGTATATCACTTCTAAATTTTATAAATGAGTAAGTGAAAGTGAAGGTTATTAGCACAAGAGCCAGATGTAGCTAAGCTACATTAAATAAGATGTAATGTGGCCTAGACATGAAAAAAAATTCGAGATATAAACCAACATTTTTATATGGTGGCAAAGTTTATTAAAGTAAATTATTGAAATATTAGTTGAAACTGCTAGTTATTTTTAACTTTAAAATTTACTTAAAAAGAGACATTTGTGAGTGTATTAAAAAATTCATAATACTCATAAAATCAAAACATGCATTTGAAAGTTTGTAAGTCATTCTATTAAAAAAAGAGGGAACCAGAATTCAGAAAAAATTATTGTGATAAGACATGGCGCCAAATATTGGAATCTTTTTTTCTTGCAAATGATTACTGACTGAAAGTCAGCAACCCTTACTATCTCCCCTTTGTGAGTTTTACAATACCTCAGGTGGCGTATGGGGAGTTGCCGGTGTTCCCAGAGAGGGAAAGAAATTTTTTCCTCAATCCTAAAAGCGCTGAGGGGAAAGAATATTTTGACTTATTAAAATTATTGAAATATTAGTTAAAACTTGTTGCAAAAGCCTAAATATTGCATTGTTAGGCGAGTATGAACGATTCCCAAAATTTCAAAGCTCTAGCTTGATGGGAAGTTGGTTAAATTAACGATCGAAAATTTGACGACACACACACACCTAGTGAAATTCAGAAAAAAGTTGTAAAAATACAAAAATTGGTTGACAAGAAGGAGAGTTGAAAATAGAGGAAAATTGCTACGGTAACCCAGAATAGAATTCCATTGTTTATTTTCAAGGTGTTAATGTGGAGTACAGGATCTTAAAACTTAAGTTTTTCTGGAAATTTTTTTTTTTCAATATTTAAGCTTCATCTTTTAAATTTCAGTATACAGTAATCCTAATGGAAGGAAGGGAGAGGTACCCTTGACAAAGAACTAATAAAAATAATTGTGTGAAATGAATAAGAAATTAGATCAGAAATGCCAGCATTTGGAATTTACTAATGAAAAATGATTGATTTCTTAAGGAGATGCCCTACATAGAAGAAAAAGGTAAGATAAATGTTCCTGATAGGAAAAAAATGCTAAAATCATAGTGAAATATTTTGTTGTCTGGGTAGGAATGTTGTCTAACAGAAATAAGCTTATAGAATATGCTACAGCTGGTGTAAGGCAATATCTTTTTGGATAAAGTCTTACCCTGGATGAAAAATTCTTCAGAGATAGATTAGTTTATTCTTCAACAAATAATTTCTCAATCCACGCATACAAATGTATTAAAATTATCTTTGAGAATGACCTTGTTGTCGTTTTACCTCAGCCATCCTGCAAATCTAACTTTAATGCCATTGAAATCTTGTTGAAGACAATATCTGATGTTGTTTATGAAAACTAACATTTCATTATGATGAAGCATGGCAAAAAGCTCAACAAATTGCAAAACAAATCGACACCAATGCCAAGAAAAATTCAAAATTTATTTAATTCATGAACTCAATGCTTTTACATATGATAAAAAGTAAAGAAGGAAAGGTACAATATTAAATATAATTGGAAACTTTCATGATGCAATTACAAACAAATTAAAAACCTGTTTTGCATGAAAATATTTTACATTTTTTTCCACGATGAATTTCAAAATCTTGGACTGGACATGTATGCTTAAAAATTTTTTATGATTTATTAGGTTTTTAGGTTTTAAGTGACTAATGTTATTGAAAATACTATACACAATGCTTATTCATTTTTAATTAGAACCCCAAAGATTGCAGAACAATTATAGGATTAAAAATGTTTCAAGTAAGTTTGATTGGGATTGTGCTAACTTTCATAGTCAATGGGACTGTATCTTTTTTATGCAAAAAAGCCATACTAACTATTCAAAAATCTACCAATATCGAAGGCCAAATGTTATTCATGATAGAAAAATTTAGAGTTGTATTGTTTCATTCATAGCACACATAAAAATAAAATGTATTTCATTTAAAAATGTCTAAATTATATATGAAAAAAATATAATGAAATAAAATTTTGGGAGAATTTTTATGCTAGTAACAGAATAATGTAATGATTTAAAAATAGTATACAGAAATTATATTTTTTTTTCACATGACTGAAAATTTATAAATACATTTTAAAGAATCACAGCATTTACTTAGAGTAATATGTAAATAATTTGAAATTTGATTAATACGATTACGGGTACTTTTCCATTGTGCCGGTGCAAATCTCTTTTGACGACAGCAGCCGGTATACACATAAAAAATGTATTTCCATTTGGTGTTGGTTGTATCATTTTTGGCCACTTTATCTCATGCACCAGCAAAACAGAAAAGTACCCATATGTATTCTGTACCCATAATATTATATGTACCCATACCATCTGTACCCATATGTATTCTGTACAATTCTGAAGTGGTGTCTAAAATGTATGAGAAAATGTAATTAACAAAAACAATATACAGAATAATTATTTCAAAAGTTTAATAATAAAAGTATAAAATACAGAAAATCATTAAAAAATATAAGATTTATCAAATTTTTGGTCAAATTTTTAAAATGTAGAGTAAAATTTTTAGAAGCCTTTTGCTACTATCCTTACTGAAATATATTGCTTGCAAAATTATACATATATACCAAGAGAAAAATTATCAAGCCAGTCGAAACATGCTTGATACTTTAATTCAATTCTTGGAAAACCAAACAAAATTTATTATACATTTGTAATCAAAACTTTATTTTCTGTGTTGTTTAATCATAAAACATATTCAGTGAGAATGTTAGATTTAACTCAAAATTATTTGACTTAAGAATTCATGTATATATTTCAGTGATTATTTGTTTTTATTACTGAAATTATTTGTTATACAACACAGCATCTTAGATATGATTACATTAAGAAAAAATAAGTCAGCAAGACTGGTGTCAGTTTTCATTGCAATGAGAAATATGGGATTCCCTTTGTCTTGAGACTGTGTTTTTTATTTGAACTAAGTCCTTTGCATAAATATATATCCAATACGCTGTTAACCCCCATGAAATAAATTTATTTGTTTACATATGATTTAGCAAAGTTATCAAAAAGAAACTAAAACTTGAGCTGAATTTTAAATCACAACTGTTTTGCAAAAGATTATATCAATGGTATCTTTTTTACTGAAAATTTGGAGAACTTAACTTTAAAATCAACAACATCAGTTACCAATTTTATACACATTTAAGATTGAATTTTAACAGACTTAATTTCATTTGAAATAACAATTTATATCAAACAAAAAGTATTTTGTGTCAATTTTGAGTGAATAACAATATCAACAAAATTATTTTAATTAAGATTTGCAACTATACACATAAGTGGTTATTTTATCACCTTAATTTAATGAGAGTATAAGCAAATCGAGGCTAAGAAAACAACTTACAGACTTTAGAGCAGTTATTTTGGTCTCCAAATCATTGACTAAATGTTCATTTTCTTCTTCAACTGTATTCTGATTGTAATGAGTGTAGGATTCGGCTAAAAGACAAATAATTAAATTTAGCAATAAAATCTTAAAAAACATTTGTCAGTAATGCTCAATCACATTTTCATGGCAATCCTATTTAATTACAAGAAATCGGTACCATTAATACTTATAACAACAAAAAAATTACATATAATTTGCAAAATTTTAAATACTTTTTTAAATTTACTTTGAATTTGTTAAGATTTGAAAATTAAAAAAACAAATAAGGTCCTTTAACAAGAAAGCTTTTCCTTCAGTATCACAAAGTAAAAATTTACAAGAAAATAAAACAATATGGTATAACCCAAAATCACAAAATACATTTTGATAAATAGATCTATCAAAAAGATGCATTTTTCGCCTTTAAAAAAAAAACGTTAGTAAAACAAAATATTTAACACACATTTCATGCGATAAAATTAAAAAACGAAAAGATTCGTAATTAAATTTAAATTACAACATTAAATTAACAGCTGTGTTCAGAGTGCATTTATAATCTTACATGCATGACTACGACGCATTTTTTACATTTATCAAGTTGTGTGCAGATATAAAACATACAGTAATAAAATGGGCAATGTAATTTAAACAAAATTTAAACATATCATTGCACTTAAATACGTCAACACAACATCTCGTAAGTTTGTTTTTCCTGGACGTTTTGCTGACGACAGCTTCTAAGTGGAGTTGAAAGGAAAATTAACTTTTCTCTCTATCTCTTTTTCTCTGCTTTTTTTTTAACTATAAATTATTAGAAATACTTCTGAGGTAAAGAGCGCACATGTCAATGAACAAGTTTCCTTTTTTTATTATCTTTTGGCGATATGTATTAAGTTTTTGATTATTGAATGCATTTTTGTAAGCATTTGTGACAAAAAATATTCTTAGAGAGAGTACCTATCTCCTGAATTTTAATTGAAAAGAAGTGAAATCATATAATTGCTGTCCGGGATGGCGCTTATTTGAAATTGTCTGTGTTATCCCTGCTAAACAGGTATAAGCTTTTCTCGAATTTGCATCTGAAAATCAATCTTTTTTAAATCGAATATTTTTATAATTCATTTTTTTTTTTCGTCTTCTTTAAATTTTCATGTTATACACATTTCTATTTGTGCACTGCAGTTAAAAACATGGGTAAAAAGTGTTACGTGTTGAACTGTCCGACTGGACGAAAGTCTTGTAAAGAAAAATTCTCCCTTTTCAAAGCACCAAATGATAAAGATTTGTTAGAAGAATGGAGAAAACTTGTTCCTCAGAAAAGAAAATTATTAACTAGCCTTGACCATATTTGCGAAAATCATTTTGAAGAACATTGTGTTATTTCGCGCTGGCAGCCATCAATACGTGGTGATTTTTATGAAGATCATATCAGATCAAAACTAAAGCCAAATGCTGTACCTACTATTTTTAAAAATATTGATCCAGATGATCCAAGACTTTTCAAATTTACATCAGGTTTAGAAAAGAAAAACCCTGGTTCATTAGCTCCACAAGTTACAAATCAATTGAATACAGATAATTGCTTAATTAAAAGCTATCTGGATAATGTAGAAGTTTCTAACTCTGACTCCGTTTCTATTTGCTTTGGGTGCCTTGTAGGAAACTGTGAATTTCATTCAACCTATTTTGTGTGTGCCTAATTCAAGATCTTTTTGTAAGAAACTGATTAACTCGATATATTGAAAATATGAATTTTGCAACTTTTTTAGTTTTTAACATTTTTTTTTTATGAATGAAGTGATTTTCAATAACAATTTACTTTGAATAAAATGAATGTTTTTAACTGTTTAAAGGCTATAAGACATTGAGATGGATCTTTTTATTTTTGGTTTGTTAAATTTATAAGTACTTGTAATTTTTTTTTTTTTTTTGTACTTATAAACTGTAACAATTGGTTACAAATAATTCATTAGATAGTTATATGTAGACAAATATTTCTACATCTGTTACTTGTTATCTTATTATTGTATTATTAAATGGCATTTGTTTGAAATATGAATTAAGTGTTGGATGTTTATACAATATGAATAGTAACTGAATCAAATATATTAAAAAGATCTTTTATTAAAGTAAAGAATTATTGAATACAATGTTAATTATCACAAAGAATTTAACTAATCTTTTGAATTTACTTGGGACATTCTATTGAGTCCCAAGTATCTCAATTTGATTATTTACTAAGAACAATTATTTGAATCTGTTCCTTTTTTGTCTTTGTAGTTTCTAAATTGTTGAAAATTAAATATTGTTACTGAAGAATTGTAGCTTGATTTTAATTATTCATGCACACAAAATAAACATTTAAAATAGTGCTGGTATGTGTATTTAAAAACTCAAAAGTATTTAAAAACTTTTAATTATAATTGATATAATATGTGTTATAAACTATCATTAGTGTCGTTCTATATATTGTCTTGCAACAAATTATTAGAAAGCTAATTGCAAAAGCAATGATTAGTAACTTCATGTTTTTGTGAAATTAAGCATGAAGAAATGTGTCTGTACAATGTTAAATAAAATATATACCAGCAACTGGGCTTATTCTGTCTTGTAAAAGGACAAGAAAAATTATTAAAATATAATATATTTACTAATAAAATGTAAGAAGTAATATATTCCTTTTATACTACTTGTATTCAATCAATTTATTGATATGGGAAAAGTATGTGGAATTCTTATTTCAAATCTTACTTAGAGTAGACATTATCTACAAAGTGAGTGACTATATAAACAGTAAAAAAATATAATTGGTCAATATAACAGTCATTAATTCATTTTTTTTTTTTTTTTACTCTACTCTAGATAATTTATGTAGATCAGCAGTGTTTGAGGTATAACTATTGTAAAAGGTTTTATATAAAACCATGAAGAATGAGATGTCGTTTTAAAATAACTTAATTTTTAATACACGTAGAAAAATTAATTTTAGAATGAATAATTTTTATTTACTATTGCATTATTGAGGTATGAAAACAAAAATTGATGAGGGGGTGGATCTTAAATTAGCGTACTTTTGGCGACTGAGAAAAATTCAAATTGACGATAAATCGCCAATCTGGTAACCCAGCTAGAAAAGTTCAAGAAAGTCGTAAAATCGAAAGAATCGTATTTTTGTGGTAACCCTACTATGAAAGGGGATCTCGTTTCTATTCTGACGATTGATTTATTCTAATTCTTATTTATATTATATTATACTATATATATTTTAATTCTTATTTATTTTATATATTATTTAATTTTTAGCCTAGGCTATATTATATATATTTTAATTCTTATTTATATTATACTATATATATTTCAATTTTATATCTTATTTATATTACATTATATATATTTGAATTTTAATTCTCAATTATATAATATTATAATATTTTTCTTTGATTTATTTTAATTGTTATTAATATTATACTATTTTTATTTGATTTAATTTAATTCTAATTAATTTTTACTGCCGAAGAAAGCATTGTGAATGATGATACGTTTAGAGATTCCCTTCATGCGATTGTCATAATTTACCCGCCTGATCACAGACATCCCTCCTTCATAAGGTTAGTGCTTTTTTCACGTTTTTTAAAATTATTTTCATGTCTTCCACAAATGCTGATTTACTGCATTTTTTTGTCTTTCGATCATAATTTAACCGTATTTTCTTACCTTTTTTCAACATTTCGTAGTTATTTTATATATAAGTATATTTATTAAAAAAAAAATCTCATTTATTTTATACTATCTTAAATATATTTATCTAAGTTTTATTGTTTTAAGTAAAATTAAGATCTACCCTATTTCTTATTTTTAATGTTTGCCTCAAAACGCCGATTTAATACGTTTTTTGTCTATCGGATAAAATTTCGCCGTTTCTTTAACATTTCTACCGCTTCGGCTCATGTTTTTCTATATTTCACAGTTAACATGCTTTTTGTCCAACGGTCAAAACGCCATCTCGATTCCGACTTAAGACTTTGAGAATTCCGCATTTGACGCGATTTTAAAAACGTGTCAAGAAGTACGCTAAATTAGGAATTTACCTTGATGAGGTTTTTTTTTTTAAATCATCTTATAGTTTTTGATGAGTTATGACTTTCTGATTATAGACAATCATGAAATGCAAGAATTGAGACTGGAAACCCTCTCAAAGTAAGATTACATGCCAGCTGACTTTTGATAAGTGTGTATCTTGTTTATGCAGCTCTTAGCATATATGTGTATTTCATGTCAAAAAGACCAATTTTTTTTTTTTTCTTTAAAAGTATTCTCTAAATAGCTTAGTAATATACTGGTTGGTATGCCTGGCTTCTGCTCCACATGAAGTACATAATGAATATTAAAACCATACTGCTGATTTTGTGGTTATATATAATTTATTATTCAAATGTAATATAAATAACATTATACTTTTTTTTTAATCATATGAATAATTTTGATTACATATGTGTTTTTAAAAGTACTGTTAATTCCCTAACACATGTAACCATTGATGACAGGGCTAAAAAAAAAAGCATATTGCCTTAATATTATAAAAATTTCATAAATGAATACTTACTGGCTGAAAGCTCTATTGAAATTTTGGTACTTTTCCATTTTGCCGGTGCAAATCTTGTCAAGCAGTCTTTGTTGGTGACAACACACAGATAAAATGTTTATATGCCACTGAATACAACTGACCCCATTTGGTGTCAGTTGTATGATTTTTGACGACTTTAACGCCTGCGCTGGCAAAATGGAAAAGTGAAAGTTCTTACCCTCTTAAATATTGAAAAGCTTATTTGTTCAGCAAAAACTAATATTTTAAAAAAAATTTGGTTGTAGTCATATGTATTATCATTAAAGTTCAATATTATATTAAGTGTGACTAATCATTTTTACTGATTTATATTTATTTCTTGTGCTTTTTAATATGTGTGTATTGAATTTGAGAACTAATTAATATCTATCGATGTGCCTTTATTTTATGAATGTAGTTAAGAGAAATTCAGTGTGAGTGGTCACGTATATACATATTTATAATTTACACATTTTTTGAACTTCATTTTAATTAAAATTATAACAATGTTTTCGCTCCTGCATCAATAATTCCTGTTATTCTCACTATTACACTGTTTTGAAGACCTACAATAATTTATTCTAGTTGTTAATCATAAGTTAAATTATATCATTGGGTCACAAGAATTATGTGGAAAACTAGAGATTTCCACTTTATCATTTAGAAATTATACTTGATCAATTAATATATTTATTAGGTTATGTCATTTTAAAAATCTCATACAGAATGCAATGTTAGAGACAATCAGATCTACAATAATAAAATCTTATAAATGCCATTTTTATAATGTTATACATAATTTGTATTTTTTAAAAGCCATGTAATTTAATTTCTTTGCTATTTTGTAAGTTAGTTGATTCAGATTGTTCTGCATTCTTTATGAAATAAGAGTTGTAATAATTGAATCATTCCTTCATTACACAAAATAGACTAATTTGATCTAATTTAGAGGGCTCAAAGTTTTATTTTATTTTAGTTTCAGTTTTGGAGAAAATGTTTGGGCCTGTTCCACATCTTAATTTTTTCCCCTTCTTACTAACAACTCTTGTAACATATATATATCAATGAATCTCTCACAATGCCATCTGACATAAAGACTAACCCATAGTGCAGTATGTATGGAGCAGGGTTTAGCTGCTCGAAATATCATGACTGAATACAGGCCTATTTTGAATATTATTTTTCTAACATTTCATCTGAGAGTTTAGAAAAAAAATTAATGTAGATTTTTATAACATTTGTTGCAACTATCATTCTAAGTTGTAAATGGTGGAGGGATAAGAAAGTATATAGGGTTTCAATGAAGAGTTTGATATTTTTTTATTGCTAAAGAGTCAATGATATTTGTGGGAGAGACTTTTATTAACAAAATATGTTTTTAAATTTATTTCTTTTATTTATAGATAAACTCAAAGCCAAGAGTATAAAATTTTAGATTTGAAAGAACCAGATCTCATAAAACAATTCTTAAATTAATGCTTTTATAATTTAAATACTAGAGATTCAATATTTATTTAATGTTATATATATTAATGCTATTTTGGGTACTCCAGTAATCCATATGGGACAATATACATATTAGAAGCTCATCTGTTTCTTTTTAAATGGTATTTAAGCTCTGGAGAAGACTAAATATCTGAAAGCTTATGGGCCTATATAAAATATAGTCCTGCTCGGAAAATATAATTGTACTCAATCTAAATTAAGAAGGTACAAAATATTACAGAATAAGGTCTTGGCTTGTCTATAGCACTTCATTTAAAATGCTGAAAATTAATACAGTTCACAAACACCACTTCATGATTCTTCGTTTATTTGATTAAGGCTTTAGCATGCATATCATAAGAGAACAATAGAACTACAATATTACATTGTATTTGTATCGTTGTAACATAAACAAAATTTTACAATGACAATAATATTATATAATTTCTTAGGTTATATAGATTCAACCTAAGAAGAAACTGCAATATTGTCCTCACTATAATATTTTGTTAAAGAAAATAATCCCGAAAATCATATGCATTGGGATTTTTCAATCCTTTTAAACATTAACAAAAAATAAATCCAAAGAAACTTGTTTGTAATATAATAAATGACATTGTAACTATATTTATTTATATAAAAGTTATTAGTAAGCTTTTTGGAGTGTTTGTTTTTCTACATATCCCAAGCAAGAGATCGTGGGCAAGTTATAGAAACACTTTTCTTATTTTTTTAATTAAAGGACAGTTTTAAAAATTTTAATTTAATATCAGATTTATCATTGTTGATCAGTCCGAGCTTAATTGAAGTAATTTACTTTCTTTTTAAGTTACAGAGTTTGGTTCTTGATTGCAGTATTTAAAAATATCAATAAAAATTTGATAAATTCATAATTGGAATAACATTGTAAGATTCCTTTTATTCTTCTAGTTGTGAAACTACATTCCAGTTAATGATTCACTGTCAACAGAATATCGTAGCTATAAAAAATTGACTTTAATTGAAAACTATTTCTGAAAACAACCATGTGAGAATATTTTAAATGTAAGATATGGTCAAGAGATCAATGAACAAAAGTTAGAATTACTAGTCTAATAATATTGCCTTTATATTTGATTTATTGGAAATAGAGCCCTTATGGAATATGTGCATGACACAATGTCTTTTGGGAATAGTTTACTTGATGGTCTAACACATAATTTATGTTTTTATTAAAATGTCAGTTCCTTGTTTTATTTCTAAAATTTGACATAAATCAGGATATTCTCTCTTCTATGATTTCACTCTTAAGGGAAAATAGATTTTTTTTTTTTTTTTTTTTATTTTGGGGGGGGGGGAATGTTATTACTGCAAAGGATTGATAAAAAAAACTTCCTCTACTTCTACATTTCGCCATATGAAGACGTTTATATCAGGCTACTACCTCCTTTTCCTTCAGGTGATATTTAGTTGAATAATGATTCTTGAACTTTATTGGCCAAATGCTCGAGACCAAACACAGAAAATCAAAAAGAATCTGATTTTTTTCCCTAAGAAAAGTTTCAGAATCTATCATTATGAAATTTCTTAATTGATTAATATAAGATTTTAGAGTATGAAAAATTCTTCAATGCTAGTACAATGAAATAATTAGTAATAAACAATATCAAGCCAACATTAGTACAGAAAAAATAAAAATAAAGTAAACTGTCCAAATGTTGGCTTTTGTCCTTATTTATGAGAAACTAATTTCAAATCTTTTCTCCAATTATAATGAACTCCATAGATCTCAATATAGATATTTAATCAATACTAAAACAAACTTTGTTATAATTGAACAACAGAAAGTGTTGTATAATACTTTGGTTGGGAATATAAATCTTTTTTAATAATTTAAACTAACACATTTCACTACGAACTGTATCATAAATAATCAGAGACCTATTTAATCCCCCCATGCACTTTTTTTACAGTTATACAAAATTAATCATTCATTTTGAAAAAATATATATATATGAGCCGAATAAACAGGAAAATTCGCGAGTCGATTTACATTTCTCAGGAAAAAGTTACACATTAATTAAGATACATTTTGATACACTGTTTTTCCTTTTTAATCATATTAAATTTCCGGATATCCGATGTGTTCTACGTCGATACATTCCACGTTTTTTAATCATATCTTGATTGAATTTCGCATTTGATCTTAAAAGGAAATAGTATTTCATGAATCATAGTGCAGTCGCAGGTCGATTGACTTCATAGAATATACTCATTTCCGTTTTGAAAAAGTATAATAAGAAAAACATATCTATTTTTGACTTTCTTGATCAATTAAGATGAAATAGTGCTCAGTTCGCAAACTTTTATCGCAGTAATTTTTAAACAACAAATAATTCATTTTTGTCCATATAATTATATTTATACTTTTTCTAAAGCAACATATTTGCAATACCTTATATTTGTGACAAGAAAACATAATTTTAGACACCATTAAAAAAAATTGATTGAAATCAGAAGTATTACAAAGGTTTGCGTGAAGAATTTTTGAGAAAAAAATAAGTTCTTGCAAAGATTATAATATAATGCGTAATGACACTGTGTAACTTTGAGCTCCGCGAGCATAAAAAAAATTTTAAAATCAAATTTTCTTAAGCCTTTGGATATTTCGAAATAAAACTCATGTAATTATTAATTACATGTCACATCTTAGTAGGATTTAATTTATCGTCACGTAAACAAGAATTTTGAAAAAATACTGAAAATGGTATCAAAATAAACTTATTTTTTAAACAATTGTGAGATCACCGTGTTTGTCCATTAGTACTTTTTTCTAAATATAACTTCTTTTCTGTCATGCTTGGGGGGTTGCTCGATTTTGAATATCCAGACAATTTGGTCAATATCTTAATTTAGGTTTTGAAAATATTTTCTATTTCTTTAAAGAAACATGTAGCTTAAAACAAAATAACTTAGTATCCCGCTTACGAATAATACGGAATATATTTAATAAATAATGACATTTAGATCTCAGAACAAGACGAAATACATTTAGTATAAAATATACTCAAAGTAAATGTTTATCTAATATTTTTATAAATAGTTGAACTTTTTGCTTTCCTTTTATTTCTTTAATTACCTTTTCCCTACCATTTCAAAATTTCTTAGTAGAATTACTTTTGCATCACAATAGAATATGGTTGATATTAGGTCTTTCCGTAAAAAATCAGACTTGAATTATTTTTTCACTTACGAATTGGATATCCCAAACATAATTTTTTTAAAAAAAAAAAACATTAAATATCATAACTCTAATGCGACGTTAATTTAATTGTGTCATAAGCAGAATTTTTAGTTTAGTTTTTTTTATTAACGTCGCACTAGAAGAAACACGAGAGCTATTGGCGATGGACTTCGTAATTTTGAACCTCGGTTAAGTAACAAGGTCGACACCTGAGCTGGCACTCCCCCCCTCCTAACTTCCACACCACACGTCATAAATAGAGAAAAATATTGGAATCTGAAAGGCGATTATTATATTTCGAAACAAAATCTATTTTATCACTTTTTTTTAATTCTAATTTGAAATACCCAGTGTTGTAGGGGGTTCAATGTTATTTTTTTTTTCAGCTGAAATTTTATTTTGGGATTAAGAAATATAAATCCTTGAAGTTAAATTTTTTTTATTAAAGTACTGTCATTCGTTCCTACCAATGAACAAATAAAAAGATGAAATATATTCATCGCATGAAATAGCATGGAAATGTCAAAATATTGTAGTGAATTGCCTCATATTGTATCTAAAGATTGTACATTATTTGACAGGTAAAAGAAACATATTTGTTAGTTTTATTTCAGTCCAATAAAAAAAAAAGTGTAAGTTTTCTCCTTGTTATAAGTATTTGAAAATTAAGTTCATTGCTTATATATATTATCTGTATTTAAAAATGAGTAAAACGAAGCTGAATTATAATACTAATCGAAAATATGTGTTTATGAAAAATTATGATGCATTCAAACACAGGAAACAAACAATCAAGAGTATTAATCGAAATAAAAATATTCGAAATCATGTATGCAAAGAAGAAAGCGTTGCTGGAAATGATTTTAAGAAATTTGGTTTCATCCGAAATGTCGTAGCCGGAAATGACACACGGCTGCCTGTAACGGTATTTTTACCAATAAATTGGGCTTATCCTGCTTTAGGAATAATTCTACTGTTTTCCTTTATTTTCAAAGTACTTTATTTATGGAAAAAAAAAATTTAAAAAAAAAATTAAATATGATTTTAAATAAAATGTATAACAGAAAGAAAGAAAAATCTATTTGTAAATATGAAAAAATGACATATCTAGGGGGGGAAGCCATGGAAAGTTTTTGTAGACCCCTTCCTCACCCGAAGCACGTGCTTTCATTGCTTAGTGGTTAATATAGCCTTAATAAACTTAATTTATTCTTCCTGCTGATTTTGTTACATTAGGCATGATGTGATAAAAAAAAAAAAAGACTTCTATAAAGATCAACAAAATGTATTCACATTTTCTTTTCTTTCTGAAATTATTGATGTAACAGACAGACAACTGCAATCAACATGGATTCTCACATCAGTCCAGTTCTGTAAAGGCAAAATGTTCTTCAATAACTTTTATTAATGCATTGATATATAAATGTGTGTGTGTGTGTTGAAGAACATTTAACAGATAATGAAAAGAAATATACTTTATTTTTCTTATCTTTCCACGTGACAACCGCGGCATTGCCTAATTGTCATGGTCGCGGACGGCGTTGTTTTGTTCAAGGCATGGGCTCGAGCTCTGATGTTACTAAAGACCCTCCGTGCAGCGAGGCTGATGCTCCTTCAACATAGTCGCGATATCGTATCCTCCCATAGCGTGGTGTGGAAATTTAGAGAGGGTGGTGTCTACTCAGGTGTTGTCCTCGTCACTTGACCGAGGCTTAAAATTACGAGGTCCGTCTCCAATGGCCCTCGTGTTGCTTCTCAGTGAGATGCTAATAAACTATCATAATCGCCCCGTGACAATCTGCTTTATATATATATATATATTATAGTTTTTTTTTAAACTTCCAAACTTTTATGAAACATTTGCTAATTACAGATACAATGCGGAATATAGGAAACCCTGTATGAAAGGTTCATTTATAAAGTGTTTTCGCTTTAAGAGTCTCGAAAAGAATGTGGGGAAATCAACATGGCAACTTAAAGAACAGTTTCACTCTAATACGGTTTGTGAATAAGATAATTCTTCGAACAATGCTAAAAGTTTTTAAGAATATCAGAGAAATCCTCGTTCAACACAGTACAAAATAATAGATATTAAATGCTCGAGTTATCTCACTGGAAATTCTCCATTTTAACTTCTATGTCGTATGAGATTTGGCTGCAGAAAATTCATTAGAATTTAAATTTTTTTTTTGGTAGTATATTCGCACATTTTAAATATTAGCATTTTTCTTCTTTTTAATGCTTATTAAAAAGGAATGTTTCTGTTGAAAACTGCTTTAGCAAATATATTTCTCCTAATTATAATAATAATAAAAAAAAATGTAATAATGTTCTTTAAATTTTGTATCTTAATTGTTTTTCGCCGTAATTTTTTCTTTTGTATAATACGCATTCGCGTATAATGGTATTTTTAGGAAAATAACAGCCATGCTGTTTGGGTATTAAGCTAAAATTTATTGAAAACTTGCTATAAAAAATAATTTTAATAAAATATATCTGAGCTCGCAATTAAAGAAAAAAATAGTTATTTTTAGGTATCATTTTGCTTCATTATGTGTTCATAATAAATTAATTACTATGTAATTGTTAAATATTTGATTTCTGTTACTTCAAATAGTTAAAAAAATTTCAATGTAATTAGAAAAAGTTTTTACTCGCTTGTATAAATATTTTTCTCTTTTTACTATATAACACAATTACCGGTCAGCAGTTTAAGGAAATAACAAGCATAAATTTTTCTATCATCTTTCTCTCAAATACTTTTTTAAACAGTCCTTTTATTAAATGTAGAAGAAAAAGTTGTACAATTTTTTTTCTATTCGTCATTATCATCAAAAGGGCTTACTTAAAGCTTTTTTAAATCTGATATTTATACCTGCAATTTAAGCAAATATTTAAATAAATCTGTTAACAATAATTATTTGTACTAAAAGCAAATATGTATATAATAATTTTAAATATGTGTACTACGTATTTAAAATTATAAAAAAGATTATTAAAAAATTAACTCTATTAGTGCAAATTGTAAAAATAGCGTACACCGACTCCGGCACTTTCAACAAATAATATATGTCAGTAGAAATATTTGAAGACTTATTTAGCTTGCTTGAAAAATATTTGAAGACTTATTTAGCTTGCTTGAAAAAATATTTAAAGACTTATTTATCTTGCTTGAAAAATATTTGAAGACTTATTTTATCAGATTGTGGCTTATCTCTGTTACCCGACTCGTTTATCATCTTAAATGTAAGTCTAATCTCATACCTAAAATTCTACTTAATTCCTGGCTCAGTTAAAGTAATTTAAATAGTCACACGCAAACAATTTATGAATCTAGTCAATTTATCTTCAAAATCTTATTTACTGTTTTTCTATGAACTCTGTAAGTTCTTTGTCTCTTGCCGTGAGTACTAACAACTTTTGTAAAGTACCAAATAATTTGCTTGCAGGAATATGATGCGAGGGAATTATCCAAAGAGTAATTCAATCTGACTGCGTCAGGTCTTAGTCTCTATAGATCACAAAGACACGCATGTAACTCTCTCGCAACTATTCAAGGATGACACAATAGCAATATTCTATTACCGTAACCTTTCTATATATCTTATATTCAATTATCTGTGACTTTTATACGACTTGATTGTATCTATTCACTCTACTTCTTAAGTTTACTTGCGGCTGTGGTTAGCTTAGTAGTCATGGTCGCGGCGGCGTTTTCTTCGTGGATTTGAACCCTGATGCCTCCGAAAGACCCTCCATGTAGAGGGGCGAATGCACGTTAAATCTATCGAAGTTCCAATTCTTCTCGTTGGCGTGGTGTGGAAGTTTGGAGAGGGAAGTGCCAGCTTAGATGTCGTCTTCGTCATTTGACCAAGGTTCAAAATTACGAGATCTTACGAGCCCTCTATTCTCTCGGGGGTGGAGGTCGTTTGTAGCTCTACACCTTTTGTGTGACCTCGGTCCTCTTGGGCATTCTGCCAGTAGCCCTCGTGTTGCTTCTCATAGCGATGTTAGTAAGCAATCACTATATAAAGTTTACTTAACTTAAGTGACCTCGTGTCATTTGT
Source organism: Nephila pilipes (assembly GCA_019974015.1). Classification (NCBI taxonomy): domain Eukaryota; kingdom Metazoa; phylum Arthropoda; class Arachnida; order Araneae; family Nephilidae; genus Nephila; species Nephila pilipes. The sequence goes on along the minus strand of BMAW01129875.1, from coordinate 29,229 downwards.
CTGGAAATTTAAAAACAAAATAAGAGAGGAACCCTAAATGTTATCGAAGAGAAGTTTAGCGAATAGCCCGTGTTACAATCTTGAGTGTGAAAAATCGTTTTATAATCTTTGCACCAGATCACGCTTTCCGTTTTTGAAAATATATTTTTAACAAAGAAACTTAAAACTTCCATCACATTTAATATTTGTATGCATTATTATTCAAAATATTAGCTGTTACTTATGCATTATTGTTTAAAAAGCGGCTGAAGAAAGATATATATTATTTTAATGTATGTTTATTAATTTAATTGGTTTACGGTGCAACCAAGGATTTCGTATGAATTTAATTTATATGCGAGGAATGTAAATAAAGTAATGTGAGACTGATTTTATAATTTTTTATTCAGTAAAAATTATCATCTCACATTGTCTCTTTTAAAGTAATTTCCTTGAAAACCACACAGTTTTGAAGACTATTTTCTTCGTATTAGTATAAAACTCGGATAATTGCCCTCAGGTCTGTTACGGTAGTTTTTATATCTTATAGTGTCAAAATCAATGTCTTATTAGATAGATTCTCAATTTTTTGAATAGAAAAAAGTCGGGGGAATAAGAGGATTGAGGGAACTCATGGATGCTTTTAATACTTGAGAATACATTTCCTTCCAGTAATGTTTTGGTCCTGCGAGAGGTTTTTTTGAAACACTTTTCGCACAGATTTTCCTTATCCTTGATTCATTGTTCAAAATCTGAATAAATGTAGTGTGATTCAAATCAAATTCATATCCGTACTGTCAATTGACGATCAGATTGCACATGATCCCGTATTTTGTCAACATTTTCATTTGTTCTTTTGCATTCCTCCCACTATGAGGTTCGTCTACATTCATTTCCCTTCCTTCTAAAAATGTCTCGAGCCTTCCAACAGTTTTGTTGCGCTATGCTTAAGCCAGAAGCAAAATCTGATATCATGCAGTTGCTCAAAATTGATGTCACTCATTTCCAGAACCCACTCTGAAAAAAAAACATACGAAAAAAAGAATCACATGAACAACTATGGACTTAATAGTTCAAACTCTAACTGGTGGTGCATGACAAAATCTCACCCACCCATCTCTCCAAATGAGAAACCCACAGTAGTGTTTGATCGACACTACATCTCCAGTCTCATTGGTTTATTTACTCTTATTTACATACCTCGTCCACAGACACACACACACACACACACATATATATATATATATATATATATACAAGTATTATGTTGCTAGCATTAAAGTTCTCCTGAAATTTTATTTCATTTTATGTATTTTGTATTTATGTATGCTGTGAATTAAACCACACAAATCTAAATTTTTATAGCGTGAATAACATTTGACCTTAAACAATTAATATTTCATTTTTGAATTCAAAGCATGGTTCTTGGTATAAAAAAGATACAAACCCATTGACCATGAAAGTTGGCACAATTTTAATCAAACTTACACCAATAATTTTCAATCCTAACCATTGTTCTGCAATCATTGTTTGAAATTCTAATTAAAAACATATAAGCAGAGTAGTATTTGCAGTATTCAATAGTATTAGACAGTAAAAATCTACAATCCTGATAAAACAGAAAATCTTTAAGCCAATAAGTCCACTGTAAGATTTTGAAATTCATCACGAAAAAAAAAATGCAAAATATTTTCGTACAAAACAAGTTTTAGTTTGTGTATAAACAAGTTTCAATTTGAATGCAAGTATTGCATAATGAAAGTTTTCAATCACATTTAATATTTTACCTTTTTTTCCCTTTATTTTTTTTATCATTTTTTAAAGCATTGGGTTCTTGAGTTAAATAAATTTCGAATTTTTCTCGCCATTAGCTTCAATTTGTTGTGCTTTTAGCCGCACTTCACCATAATAAAGCGATAATTTTCATAAACAACGTCAGATAAAGTGATATCATTTTCAACAAGATTTCAATAGCATTAAGGTCAGGAGTGCAAGATGGCTGAGGTAAAAGGACAACAAGCTCATTCTCAAAGATGATTTTAATACAATTGCAAGAGCTGACTGAGAAATTATCTTACTGAAAAACAAACTAACCTATCTCCAAGCGATTTTTCATCCAGGATGAGGTTTTATCCAACAATATATTGACATACACGAGCTGTAGATATTCTCTAAGCTTGGGTACTAATATATTTCTGTTATATAATTATCATTCCCGCCCAGACGACAATATACTTCCATATCTAATATTTTACATTTCCAACGCTTCGTTTGCACAGTTTAGGAGCAATAAATCAGAGTTCTGGTGCCGATTAATTACTATATCAAACTTAGATGCATCCATCATACGCCCGAAGCAAAAAATACAGTTATCGGCTCCAAAAAAAGCATAAACTATTTTTTCGGCTGAAAAAGTGATGGCGACTGGTTTTTGGGATAGTCATGGAGTTATCGAATTCGATCACCTTTAAAGAGGAAAAACCATAACATTAACATTCTACGTATGATTACTTGATAAGTTCAAGGCAGAAATTGAGGGGGAGGGGGTTATGTTTCATCAAGACAATGCGCCTTCTCAAACCTCGGCTGTTGCCGTAATGGAAACCCACGAATTACAGTTTGAACTGCTTGACCACCCTCCTTACTCAACAGATCAAGACCTAAGTGGCTTTTTTTTTTTTTTTTGTTCCTTAGTTTAAAAATTGCTCTCGGAGAATAGAGGTTTTCGTCAAATAAGAGTTGAAATTTCGTGCGGAATCAAATAAGAATCGCATTCATAAACAATTAGTTTGCAGAGAAAGTCGCTGAGTACTATTTAAGCGACTCAAAGAGATGGTATAATCGTTTGAAGAAGTGTGTAGACTTACAATATACAAAAAACAAAAAAATAAATTTAAAGGACAAGTGTCTTGTATGTTTGTTAGGTCGGAAACTTTTCAGGCCTCGCTCGTGTGTGTGTGTAGGTTTCCTTATTAATTTTCACATCCATTCATTGTTTCCCATGGGTCAAACTTTAATGTTACTGAGAACAAAACTCGTTGTTAGGTCATTATTTATGGAAACCAATTGCGTTGAATTTGCTGCAAATTCGGTACAAAAAAAAAAAAATTCTATTTCGATTAACTTATAAAGTATTATATTTTGTTAATGTCAATAAAACTATAACTTATATATTTTTATTTTTTTTTTTTTTCTCAAAATTTTATAAGTAAAATTTCTATTTCATTAAATAAAGAAATAATGTTTTGAAAGAGTATTTTTACATAAATCTTATAATTCTTAGACATTAAGCCTGAACAAACGGGATTGAACAATGTTAACATCTATTTGCCTATGAAATCGACAGAATATGGAATAATTTCCTCTACTGTTTGACAATGTAATACGTGATAAAATCAGCTGTGTAATCAAAATCTATAGATTTCTATTTCATCATTTACTGCTCTGTGAGTATAAAATTTTTCACCCATGGATATCAAATTGTGAAATATAAGCTTATTTCTATACATTTACACAATAATAAAAAAAATCGTTTTACGGTTCTTTCAAAGATGTCTGTACAAAATTGTAAGGCGGGTAAAACTAGTCTACCTTTTGCTTTAAAAAATACTCTACTTTTTGAAGAAATAAAATTTAGTGAAAAAATATTGAGTAAATTTGTATGGGAATTATCAAAGTAAAAGATTTTGAATTTTCTAGAATTGTATACATAGCTTAAGGAAATGGGGAGAGAATGCTATTCCTTACGTTAATTTTTTAAGCAAATTGTGAGAAAAGCATGAAACATTTTCGCAAAAAGTATGAATTTACATCACAAATTATTAATTTTGTTCTTCTACCTCTCATTGTCATAATACTTTTATACGATTAACTGATGTTAAAAGATAATAATCTTTGCTTAACTTCCATCTTATTAACAAAATAGTTCTAGTAAAATTTTAAATAACTATTTTTAAGGAATTCGTTTTAAAATGAAAGATAATAGGACACGAAAGCATATGGATTGGTTCTCATCGGGATAAAAATGTGGTTAATCAAATAGTGACTCCTGACTATAGTAAAAAAATGAAAATTTCTGAAGTTTATCCATTAAGTTATTTAATTTTTTTTTTTTTATCTATAAACCACTATTACTGTATTTTTTCCTTATAGATACATAATTACTTGTCTGTTTTTGGGATAATAAGGGAAATATGAATTGATTCAATCAAGGTACATTACGTTAACCATTACATTCAACAACGTTAAACATTAGTTTTTAAGATGTTACCATTAGTCATTTCAGGCATCAAATGTTAATAACTACGATGGTGATATTGACGGTCTGAATTGTCAATATTGTCGGGTTAAATTTATAATATGTTAGCCCCAAAATAGATAATTTTATCTAGTAAAAATTCTTTATAAAGAATAAATCATTCTTGATAGAATTTGATTATTATTTTTACAATTAGACAAATAAAACAAGTAAAAAAAAAAGATTTTTTTTTTTACTTAATTCGTAGTAAAATTTTCACATAAAGCGGACACGCTCTCTCTCACCATTTTCTTTATTTTTGCATCATTACTTTCTGGTTTCTTTGATTTTCTTAAAATTACCATTTGCTTGAAAAGGAAGTTACAATGCCATTTCCGTTTACGACCCGGAAACATTTTAATCTGTTGTCTGAATATGTCTCTGTCTGCGTCATAACGGTTTTCATTTTTAAATAGAACGTCAAAATTACTAGAATAACAGAAATATCCATTCTTATAAATTTTAATTCCGTTATTACGTATGGCAAGACATGCTTTATAAACGATGAAGCTTGTCCACAATTAAAATATTGCACTTGGAAGAGCTGTATATCTGCTCCTGGAATCTATATCATGATGTTTGTTTATAATATAATCGTCTGCATCATCGTCGTTATACATTTTTCTTTTCATTGTCAAGGATACTCATTTCTACAACCTATAAAATTCGGTGAAGGTAAGTCTTAACTAAATTATTATATATTACTTAAAATGATGTTTATTGTAACTTGATTATATTTCCTTTATTCATGCGATGACTAATAGTTTTTTTAAATTCACAAATTTGGTAAACATCAAATTAACAAAAAAATTTCCTACCTATTTTTTCTATTTCCAAACTACTTATGCTACCTGTTATTTAAAATTTGAATTGTTAAGAAATTTATATTATTATCTATAAATGAAAACAACAGTATAAGAAAAAATAAAATTCTTTATTTTGTAGCAAACTACTTCAGAATTGTTGTATTTTTTAACTAAACAAGTAATATAAAAAAAAAATTAAGTCAATTCTTATTTAGGTCAACAAAGAAAATTTTCTCTTTAGTTACTTTTTATTAAATAATTACTATTAATATAAATATGTTTATACATATGACAGCATCACAATATTAAGTCGCAAAAGAAATTTTTTTGCAGCAATCTACGAGCTTCGTCACAGACGGTATTTATTCCTAAATTTATGTCCTGCTGAATATCTTATATAAGAGGAATTTTTTTCTCTCGTATAAAACTAAAATTAATTATTTGAAAATCTAATAAAAAAAAATTTATGCTTCGATGAGATTCGATCCGAAGGCATGAAGATTCTACGCCAACGCTCTATCAAATTTGCCATTGCAAGACAAACGACACAGTAGAAGCATTGGCTTGTTTCTTGATTCATCCGGTAAATTAAACGGTTGGAATGTAGTTTAGCCCAACCACCCTTGGCGTCAGGAATTATTTGGCGGTATTTTGCCAAATGTGGCTACCCTGGTCCGCTTCGGGGACTTAACGTTCAGCAAACAAAATAGCCAAGTTTGGCAATTTTCGAAATCGCGCCAAGTGGTTGGACTAAACTGCATTTTCACCAATTAAATTTAATTAATGAATTAATATTTGAAAAAACTGTATTAACATCAAGTGTCATCCACTACAAATTTAAAAAACGTATTTGAACATGAGTGGATGAATAAAAAGTATTTTATTAAAGATTGAAAATTTGAACAAGATATATAAATATATATAGGGAGAGAGTAGGAACTAATAGTAGGAATTTAAAAGAAGAAACTACGTGCATCAAATAGGAATGAACAAGTTGCTTAAATGTGAGCTTTAAGAATAATTTTTAATTAATTATTCTCAGTACTTAACAATTGCTGCAGACTTCAGATTTCAATAAAAAAAAATATTCGTGCGATAATTATTTTAATCTTGAAAATAAATTGAAAGAAATTGTTTAAGCAACTGATCCTTTTTTTTTTTATAAAAGAATTTTCTAGTCCAATTAGTATGTTTTACCAGTTACCCATTCAGTAATATTTTTACTTAAATGAAGGATATAAAATTAAATATAAGAGGAGAAAAAAGACAACGTTTGCATTTTTACAGAAGTACGTGGCCGCGTTAGCCTAATGGGCAAAGTCACGAACTCATGGCCGGCATTATTTCCATGGGTTCGGGCCTTCATGACACTGACCCACCCTGTAGCCGGAATTATACATGTTTTATCTGCTGAGTTGCATCAATATCCCAATGGCGTAGTGTGGAGGTTTGGAGAGGAAGGTGTTAACTCTGGTATCGTCCTCGTCACTTGATGGAGGCTTAAATTACGAGGTCCGTCACCAATAGCCCTCGTGTTTTTTCTCTGCGCTTTTATTAATAAACAATCAATTTCTATGAGTAAATTAACACTTTTTAAAATTCTGTGAAATTCTATTTAAATTCATTACACCTATTAACCTGTTTTGAGAAATAATGCAAAGAACATTTGTAAATTTAACTGATTTGTTACTTAGTTTCGAAATTATTATTCTGGATACTATTTGTAGCATAATTTGTTACCCTGGAGGATGAATGGGATTATACACAAAATAAATTACAACAGTTAACTGTAGTGTGCATTTTTCTACACCATTAATAAAAAATATTTATGTGAAGATACTCTTTTTTTCTGCTATTTTGTAGTGCTGCTTCTTTCATTAGAAAATGAGAATAAACTACAATTATACATTCGATAAATAAAAATAGAAGGAAGTTAAATCAAGCGAAGTTGATAAAGTTTTATTATACAAAGTATGAAGTTTTAAATTGTAATTTTATGAAATTAATGCAAAGTACTTATGTATGTACTATTCGACAAAAAAGACTGAGTCTAGAAAGAATAGTTCGATTGAAATTCTATTTGAAAGAAAGTTACACAGACAAGAAGAAATTATTAAAACTTGAGTGTGGGTGACAAAAAAAAATTTATTGGTCAAAATACAAAATCATTACAACTCTCAATAGGATGATGGGCCACTAATATTTCGAATGCATTCGGTCATATGTCTTAACATGGCCGTAGACGCTCTGGACAGTGTCTAGATTCATCTCATGAAGATTGAATTTTGGAATGTAGATCTTATAACTTTTGTGGTTGTGGTGGAGTCTTAACAGAACTGCCTATGGCATCCCATAAGTATTCTATGGGCGTCAGGTCAGGCAATATCGCTGGCCACGGTTTAGTGTCTATAGCTCCAAGGCAAGCTCTTGAGATAACAGCGGTATACGAATAAACTCAAGCGTTCCCTTGTTAAAATAAAGGACTAAGTTAGGCGTTCCGACAAGGAATGGACACCGATTGAAGGACCTCACTAATGTACCTTTGGGTCGTCAAAAAAGCTCTGATGAAGACCAACGCTGATCCGGCATCGTATGAAATTGTAGCCCATGCCTTTACACCCTCTTTTCTAGATGTGTGACGAGTAAACAACAAATCGCCCGTTGTAACTCGCCATTAAAGATGACTCATTACCATTCCACATGGCTCATTCGTGGCAGCATGGCAGTTTCTGGCGATGTTGCTGAGGAGCCAGGAGCAATTTCCATAATGGTCTCCGTGCAAGCAATCCAGAAGCATGCAGCTATCTGCTAATGGTATCAGTGCTTACAAGATGATGCAGAGAGAACATCATTGCTTACATTATGTCCGGAATTTCGGCAAATGGTGTGTTCTTTGCTTGTTAGACAATTCTAAGATTTTCCCTACTACTTCTAGTGCATATATTTAAACTAATCGAGTCCTTGAGCCTAATTGTTGTCAGCGATAACTTCCTATTACCCAATTCCACCAACAGCTTGAAACTGTCATGTCTGCGTGACTGTTACGACACGCAGTCTGATCGAATGACCATCAGGAAGACGAATAGTCATTTGGTCAGATTGTATTCTTTTGATGCGATCTTCTCAAAAGTATCCAACTGTTCAAATGGATGTTGTTGTCTTCTCATGGGCATTCTAAACCTCAAAGCGATGAAATAAACCAAAACATAGTGTTTAAAATAAATATTATTCGCTTTAAAAGAACCCTTTAAAGTGTTCATGTGACTCGATAAGTAACGTGTTTGCTTATATCATTGGCATCGTCGTTGTTAACACATAAATCATTTGCATATCTAACAGAGGAGAAAAAATTTCATAATTTGGATTTACGTATCACGTTTCCTTCAAAGTGAGAGTTGTTTTTTTTTCGAGGGGGGGAAGGGATTATGGGTGTATTTTAAAAACGTTTTGATATATTACAATTCTGAAAGAATAATTTTTTTAAAACAATCATTGCATTAGACAAAATTATTTCATCAGAAAATTTCAAGATAGAACGGGACAGAAAGAAAGAAAATTATTTCGCTGTAATATAAGATTGCTAAATTTTGTTAAGCGTCAATTGTGAAAATGTGAACGATTGCAAATTAAAATTATTTATATATAAATATACTGTGAAAATTTTTATCATTTTCTTATAAACTTTTGGAGTTGCAATATTGAGAGTGTTATTTTTAATCAGTTTTTAAATATTTAACAAAAATTAGTTACTTAAACTAGTTTATAGTCATAAAATGAGAAAAAATAATTAAAATAGAAAGAAAAAATGAAAACGTTCTAAGCAAAGTTTTGCAAAGAACAGATTTAACCACCCAAGGTACGTTTTTCTTATAATTATAATTAAATTACTCAGTTAAATATAAGAATTAAAGTAAAAGATAAAATACCGAGAAATAGACAACAGTAAACTTTTCTGCTATTACAATGAAAGCAAACTATAAATTATTAAATTGAATATTATATCAGCTACATGGAATTAAAATTATTACATTGGATATTATGTCAGCTAAATGTAATTAAAATTAAAGCAAACGATAAATTACTAAATAGAATATTATATCAACTACATGGAATTAAAATTAAAGCAAACGATAAATTATTATTAAATTGAAGACATTTAAATTAAATGTAATTAAAATTGAAGCAAACGATAAGAAAAGAAAAGTGATCTGGTACACCAAAAATGATCCAACTAAAATAATAGCCCTTTGGGTGGCTGAAAAAATTGACTGCCTCCCAACTACCTTAAAATTCTGCATTACATTTGCAGTCATATCTTGATTCCTGTTTACATTTGATTTAAGGTAATACATAAATCGATAAGTAAATAATATACTTAATTTTTATATTTGTTTCACTTCAATCTAATAACAAATAATTGGGAGAAATTTATTATGACATATTTTTAAAAATTAATTCATTAGTAGTTAAAGCCAATGACAGACTTTTAATACATATATTTTAATTCAATCCAATGAAAAATTCAAGAGTTTATTATGACGCACTTTTGAAAATTTATATTACGTTACTGATAAAAGCAGACATAAATGATATACGCTAAAACAAGATAAATTTTGAAAGGTAATCAGCTACGACATTTTTGGGCTAACTGAAACAATATCCCTTTGGATAGATAATAAAGTTTTAAAAAATAATTGATGATTTGAGCGCGCATTATAATTTTAAACATTTAAATTTGACTCGCGATCAAAATCCTTAGACGAACAATTCTGTTTCCAGAAAACTCTGAGTACTAAGATGGATGAATAAAAATAATTTAGAATAAAAGAAATCAATTGATTCGAAAAGGTAAAAAAATCGTTTGCAATTTATATATCTTCTAAGAAAAGTATATTTATTACTATGGTTCGAGATTAACTTCTCCCGTGATGCATTGCCTTTCTGGTCTGTTTATTTACTGCGTTGTTTGGTGCAAGTATAGTCAAACGCCATTTTTAGTTTTGTCAGCGCTGATGCCTGTGAAGTGTGTTCTGATCCATTAAAAGAGGAGCACTGTGTATCTGTATTTAACGATTGGACTTTGAGCAATAAACTTGCGTTTTTTTAATTTACCTAACATTTATGAAATGTTTTCAGTTTCTGAATTTATTTGTTCATTTGTAAATATATACTGCAATACTCTCTTGCAATCAGTGCACATAGCGCAATAAACTTGCCATTTTTTTTTATTCGCGAAATGCCCATGAATATATTTGCTGCAGTTATTTGTGATATTTGCAAACAAATAAATAGGTGCGATAATAATGGATTCGTACCATTTATTTTTTGTAAATATTGTCCAAAAATGGCTCATAAATGTTGCGCAAATCAAAATTCAGATGGACTATGGACATGCTCGACATGTTCCATTAATAGAGATAAACACATTGAAAACATTTCCCTGGATATTATGCCCATTTGCACTATTTGTGCATTTGGAAATATATTTGATGACTCTGGCATCATGCCGTGGGTTTCCTGTGAAGCGCCTGATTGTAATAAAAAAGCTCATAAGCCGTGCATAAATATTGAAAAAGAAAATTCCAGTGAAAACTTTTTATGCACTAATTGCTTTAATGCAATACATGGAAATAAAAAAAAAGAGCTGAGTGAAAAAAGTAACTATTTAGCCTCAAATTCGACACTGAATAATAAGGAAGAAAAGCAAAGACAAATTGAAATTAAAGAATACAGTAAGATTCATAAATTCTGTTTGGATGATATCATGAGAAACAAAGAAAATCTGAGTCTAATTCCTTGTATTAAAAATTGGAATGCCAAAGAAGTAAGCAAACTATTGAAAATTCTAAACCTAAATAAAGAAGCAGCCGTGTTTCTAAATCTGGGCCTCGATGGAGATCGATTTTTATCATTAACTGAAGAACAAATTTTCAAGAACTTTGGATTTAAATTAGGACCTGCTCTGAAAATATGGAAACATGTTCTTATATTAAGATGGAGAATTAAAAATGATTAGAATTTTATATTCAGTAATATATTTTATTATTATATTCTGTCATTATAATGATTAATATTTTAGCCACTTAATGAAGTGTTGTAAGCACACTATAATTAATAACTGTAATTGATAGTTATTTTCACATATAATTTTGATTTATGTTTTTAATACTGCTATTTTAAAGTTGTACTAATTGTTTTTATAATATAGTATTCTTTAACTTAAGTAAGATTATGTGTAAACTGGTATATGTATGTGTGTGCGTGCGTGTGTGTGTAAATGTTTATAATCGTGTATGATTTGAAAAGTATTATAATGTTGTATTATTTATGTTATTTTATTTACTTATAAAATTCAATATTTTTAACTAAATAATATCTTTTGTAATGAACAAACCCTTTTCGAATGGTAAAAGCAATGTGTGTGATGTAATTTTAATTCAATAAATACTTAAAGAGACTGGTGTTGCTAATTGAAAAAACAGGGTTAATAAACTTAACTAATTAAAATTCGTTCATATTTTAAAAATAAATTTGAAACTTTTGATTTACTTCCTATTTTGTGCTCTTTTTTAAAGTGTTTTAAGATTTACTAAATGAAATTTCCTATCGAATTTCTTATTTTTACTTAACTATACTGTAGTCACCCTATATTATTCAAAGTTATTGATGTGTACTTGTGCACCAATTTTCCATCATGTATACATTCCGAAATCTTTTAACATGGCATAACTTTCGCCAGTCATCTTAGAGCCGATTGGTTTGATATGTTGATATATATTTTAGTGTTAAAATGCATTCTGAATATTAATTAATGTATTTTCTGTATATGCATTGCTGTGTAATCAATAAACATTTCAATTTGTCAATGATTACAACTTTATACAAAAATGTATGCATTTTTAAACAAAGTTGCGTAAAATTTTCCTGATTTAAATTGTTTTTACTTTCAAAAATAACTGAAAATTGTATTGTTAAATATCATTTTAAGAAATTAACCTTAACCATTGTACACGCATCTTTTTCACAGTTTTGTCAGTGCATGTTGTTTCCAGATTTAAAATTTTAAATGATTTATCTATCTTTAAGTGCTTTTTCTAGGATAAAATTAGTTGGATGTGTAACTAAAATTATTCTGAATGTATACGTTCTAAATAAATGTGTTCCGATAATGTTTTGTTTCTTTTCATCTACTTTTTGTTGGTGCACTCATTTGTTCTGCTCAAAAGCTCTTTACAAATAAAGTCATTAATCATTGAAAAAAAAAATTTGTTGCTTTACAATTCAATTATTCCCATAATGAGGATAAAATTAAAAAGTTTTGTAAATTTCTAGTCATTACAGATCTAGCATACTTATGAAATTCCTTAATAATCGAATGATTAATAACAAATTAATATAACAAATCCGTAAGATAAATGAAATAGAATGCTATTTGTGAACAAAAATTATTAAAGCATTCTAAATAATGTTATTAATTTTTTTTAGATTAAACATCACAATTTCAAAACTAATCTTAATATTTATTAATAAACATCTTCATTATTTGATTTTATCTATTTTATCGTTACATTCAATCCATCAATTGTTAAAATTGCTGCGACAGAATTCTCTTTAGAGGAAATCTAAGTTGGTTCTTTATAAACCTCTCAATGAATTATAACTGTAGTATTGTAGAGTGCCAAACATGTGTATAAAACGTTTTATGTACCTAACAATGTAAATCCATATCAAAACATTCAAAGAAAATTTTTACACACATTATGCAAATAGTCTACTAAACAAAGCTTGTAATGTATCCATCTCCTTTGCCTGAATTTATAACAGATATTTATGAACATAATTTGTCTGTATGTTGCATGACTGTTCTTGTATCTTGCAAAATATTTTAAAAATTCTTTATTCACTTCCATTCTGTATACTTGTAAACTCCGTGAGCAATTAATAAGTCTTAAGAAAACTCAAAATTCCAACATGAACACTATTATAATTTTATATATATATATATATATATATATATGCAATGAATCAGCTATTAAGAAAAGGTGATTCTGAAAATAAGGGTGAATTAATCTTTTCCCTAACTTTTAAATCCAAAGTCCGGATAACTACAATGCTTGTAAATAATTTTGCTTTTAAAATGCATTTTATCAAATTTTTTAATGGTTGAAATATACGTTATTTCAAAATTTAATTCGTTTTCAGACATTTATGAAGTCGCTGATACGTCTCATATTAGAAAAAAAATTTGACATTGCCATAAATCAATTCTACACGTGATATTCTTGTCATATAATTATTATTTACAGTTCATTCTTCTATTTTCACATAACATTAAACTTACAAAGAGTGAAATTATTAATTAATTGAAGTTCTTGTCACTGAATAGTCATTGGCTGAAGTTCTAAATCATCTTTTTAAGTAAGTAATGACAATTTTAAAGTGTAAAAAGTTAATTTTTAATGAATGTGGTGTCAATAAATCGAAGAGTATAAATGAAAAAGTAACAAAATTAAAATTGCATGACGGAAAGGACGCTCCGTTATTGTTTTAGATAGTAACCACTAAAATTTTAAAAGTATTAAGGCTTAAGAAAACTATAAATCAAGGTAGTAGTCTGTAATAATAAATGTACATTTATTTATTAGAAATTATTTAGTAAGAATAGAGTTTTAAATAAATAAACACATACAAACAATTTAGCAGCTTAGCCGAAATTTTCAAATTTACGTAACGTATCCCTTACTTCCGGCATACAGAAAGGATATTCGAAATTAAAGATGATATTTTAAAATGCGAAGAAATAAAAATAAAAACTGACTGTTCATATATCCATTGCTTTATTCAAGGTCAATTCTAAAATTTCTTATTTAAAGCCTTGATTTTACAAGACACAAGTGTTCTGAATGATGGTTTTCTTATAATTTCTAAAAAGTTCTTACTCTATTTGAGTCATCATGACTTTTTTAAGCCAGACTTTTGATTAATCCTCAATGATCATTTCAAAATTATATTTTTTAAACAGTGTTAATTATCTAATAGGAAATAAAATCAGGCAATTATTTTTATTTTCTTTCAAAATAATAGACACTTTAGAACTTTCATGACTTAATAAATAAATAAATGGCGATCCACTAGAATAATCATGCAATGTAATATACAAAAGATAATTGTTTGATATTGGTAATCAATCTTTATGTATAAATATCTATTTATGTAATCCAGAGGTTCTTGCCACTTTTAGTCGACCCTACTCTTGTCTCTTAAAAATTTTGAGTAACCCCCTCCCTCTACAAACCTTAAGCATGAATGAAAAATTATGTGTATGGGTTATATTATTGAATTCCTTATTTAATTTAAAAATAAATAAATTTGAATTCTAATTTACTAATTATTCAAATTCTTGTAAACTAAAATGAACATTCTCCATACCTTATTACAAAGCTAAGTGGCCTGGTAGCCTGGTGGTCATGGCTCAGTTCATGGCCGGCGAACGTTCAGTCTTGGTTCGATCCGTAGCCGCTAAAGACCCATGTAGCCGGCTGATGCCCATTAAATCTGTCGGGACCCAAAGTCTCCCGAAGGCGTGGTGTGGAGAGGAGGTGCCAGCTGGATGTCGTCCTCTCACTTAACTGCGTTCAAAATTGAGGTCCGTCGTCAAAACTCTCGCTGTTGCTTCTAGTGCGATTAATAAAAACTAAACTATTACTCAAGCTAAGCATTTATCCATGAATAAAAATTTATCATAAAATGAAAAATAACTTATAATAGTTACTGAAATAAATACCAACCTTATTGAATAATCAGTATTGAAAGTAAACTTGAGACGAAACATGATCAAGACTATTCTAGAAAGTGTTTTCAGATTAATCACAGCGGTGCCGAGTTTGCCGGTGTGACGTTGTACATTACGTAATTATAATGCATTTCGACCATATTTTGATTCCAGAAATTGCTCAAGACAAGTACATCATAATAATGCGCTCAGTAGTAATTTTTTCGTGTGAATAAGGTTACAACTCAACTTAACCAATATTACGTTTATAATTGCGCATAAAAATATAATATATTAAATCAAGATAACGAAAGGTTGCTACAATGTTTCTTTTACAAAATATTCACATTATATAAATTACGTTTTGCCACTTACTAAAATTCTCTTTCAGCGCCATTTTGGATCATAAAACTAAAAAGCATGATATAATCCACTAAGATTAAGTTTAACCAGATACTGAGTTAAGTCAGACGGCAAAGCTTAATAAATAAAACTATATGCATCCTCATGTATTTATTTTCTATATATAAACTGATAATTTTGTAATTCAACTATTTATGTATGTATACTTTAATATAAGTGAATATATTTGTCACCATCATGTCATAACGAAATCTTATAAGAATAAAATGAATTCTGAGGGAACTTTCTATTACACAAGAATAAAATTTAAAATTTTATCAAGTTATGTTTATATAATATAAAAAGTTTCTTTCCTTATTGCAGGCTCACTTTAAATTACATTTACATTGAATTACCAATTAGTTCTAATTACCTGAAGGTAGTAATGGAGATTTCAATATGGCGTTTTGAAAACGTGAAACATCGGGGAAAAAGCATTTATTTCATTGGTATATGAACTATGTCTTTTATGTTGTTCAAATTATTATCTTTGGAGTTATTGCGTAATATATCAAACTTATTATACAGCATGATAACTATATATTCAAGAGAAAAGAATCTGAAATTTTTAGTTCAGGAAAATGTACAAATGTTACTATGCTAAAGGAGATCACAAAATTTCAAAGAGCAAAATATTTCTTTGAAAATGCAAAATATCGATAAGACTCGCTTCCTCGATGTCATATGTTATGAGCTTAGGAAAAGAGGCAGCCCTCAGAAAGATAATTCATTGTTACAGATTTTTGAATTCCTCAAAGAAGGATGTCATCATATTTCTCGTATATACTTCTGAAGTTGGAAAATATAATGAATATACTTTTGAAGTTTATTTAAAATAAATTATAATTTTTCACACCTTTATATAGTCTGTTGCTATTCGATGAATATTTGTAATTTTTTTCAAGCATCGTTTCTTTAAACTAAACAATGAAATTTCCATGAGATATTTGCATCGGAAAATTTAATACTTATTCCAACTATTTCATTTATTCATTCATTTTATTCCGACTAACCCAATTAGAGAGTGAAATTAATTATAACGGTGAGGTTTCACACACACACAAATCAAATCTAGAATATTAAAAGTTTCTGTCTTCTGCCTCCATCAAATAAATTGTATGAAATAAATTCAATTGTAATTCGGACAAATTTTGTGACTTTGGAGTTTGTATCTTAAATTATTTTCAAACGAACAAATGAGGTAAGTTACATTCTAAAAAAAGATATAAAACGATCTTTTTTTTTTTTTTTTTTTTTTTTTCGTGTTTCTTTTAATTCCTTCATCCTTTTTTATTAAAACGTTTTTCTGAATTTCACTTGGTGTGTGTGTGTCATCAAATTTTCGATCGTTAATTTAATCAACTTCCCACTAAGCTAGAGCTCTGGAACTTTGGGAATCTTTCTTATTCGCCTAACAATGCAATATTTAGACATTTGCGACAGGTTTTAACTAATATTTCAATAATTTTTTTTAGAAACGTAATTTGTGTAGTTACCTGGCACCATCTATGGGAGATATATTGAATTTCGCAGAGAGAGTGATCTTAAAGACGAGAGAGATATGAGGTTTTTTACAAAGTTTTAACTAATATTTAAATAATTTTCTTAATAAACTTTGCCACCATATAAAAACGTTGGTTTTTATCTTGTTATATATCAACAACAACAACAGTAGCAAATATTTATTTATGAAACAAAGGAACATTATTCATCAAAAAAGCAAAGAACATTACAAGGCATCTATCTATGTTTCCGGTTCCCAACCTTTTTCAGTCCGCGTACTCCCAGCTAGCTCAACTCCTTTCCGCGTACACCCAACCAAGAATCCTCCGTAATCCTTCCCCACACACAATCTGTTTCACCCCTTACACATTCCGGAAACTTCTCCAAAAAAGAGAGTATGTTGCGGAATCAATGATAAATTCGAAATAATTCAAATCATCTATATTTCATAACATAGTTTATTTTTATTTTTGGTGTAAGCAAATAAATTAACACAGAAAATGGGAGAGGTGGAAACCAATGGGATATATATAAGATTGCATTGAATTACAAAATTTTAAGATATTACTCTCAAAATAACAAATGCAATCTGAAATCCGGAGCTCCATTTCATTTGCTTCTAAACTTATTTCTGAATTCGTCATTGTGAGGAGCCTCAAAACTAATTGATTCTCCATTACGTCATTGAAGAGATTCTTCAAAGAGGTATCTGGTGCAAGTTGCAGCAATTTTTCCTTGTCAGAATTTACAAGAAAACGCCTCAAAATACTTGTCTTTGGAAGTATCAGATATTCTCCGATCACTCTTCTCTAGTTCTGAAATATGTTTTCCAAATGAGGATTTCAATCCTACCGAAAGCCCATTTACATAATTGTCGATGATTAAATTTAGCTTGATTTCTGACGATAAATCGTGAAATGTTTGGAACAATTTAGGATTTTAATGTATTTTTCGCCTAAATCAAACCTTTTCATCAACAAAAGATTTTTCATCAAAATCTTTTGGTGGATTCAATAGTATCAATAAATGTTACAGCTCTTTTGACATGAAAGATAGAGTTGATTAATCTGGTGGGGAAAATATCATTCAGGTATGCAAGACTTTGTAACCGTTCATAATCAATAATCTTAAATTTAGGAGCGTCGAAAAGATTCTCGTCCAAAAGAGGGACTGACCTTACCCCGGGAAAACCGTCTAGCTTTCGTGTGAAAATTTTAATTGCTGTAAAGGTTTTCCATGTCTGCACACGGCAATTTATGCAACCTGATATTGATTGGATTCGCCCTAAGTTGATGACATTCTCCCCTTCATCACAAATGTTTCATATATCTGGAGACAAAGGTTTTGGATGTAAGGCTGTGTGTATGAATTCAACAGTGAGTCTATTTAATTTTGGCAGTGACTTCTGCCCCACGTACACAAAGGCCTGTTAGCAACCTTCCACAGATTTTCTTCCTTCTGTGGCAAGCGAAACGCATTTAGACCAATGAATTCCTTTTTCAAAAAAGTAAAGAGCAGTTATTTCTATTACGTCTTTGTCAGTCATACGCCCCTTTAATGGATGACAAATATGGGTATTTTCTTCGAATTCTTTCGACTTTTAGCAATTACAGTAGCACAAAGTATTGCACAACGTCGGTACTTTCGTTTAGTTGAATAGAAGTAATATACAACTTGTAACAGGGACTTATGATTGTGCTCTCAACATCGTCTGACATATCCTATGTTTTTTGAGACATCATAATATTTTATAGAAGTATTTAATTGAGTATTTTCCTCTCGAAACATATATCTAACAGCACTTTTGATGTATAAGAATGTTCAACACAATGTATGGATTTTATCTCGTCTCTCAATCTGATAGCTACTGTAGTAGGATTCATCGGCAACTTTGATAGAATCAGTTAGTGCAAATTCAAAATTTAATTTCGAGGTTTTCTTTCTTTTTTTTTTTGGCGAGGATGCAGATTTAAAATTGTGTCTTCTTTTACGTTACAGCCTGGGTATTTTTTTATATATATTTTCTACGTTAGACAACGTACTTTCAGGGCCTTATCATTTATTTTTTTAATATTTCAGTAATAGAAAAAAGTATTATACACACACACACACACACATATATATATATATGTTTATAAATTGTATGTGTGTCTTTAAGATATAATTTTTTTTTCTCTATAGAACTCTTATGTTGCAACCATCGAAAAAACGTGACATTTTGTGTTAGGGAGATAGGATGAGCAAAGAAAACGTCTATGAACCGTTGCTTACTAGTTCCCCACTTACAACACAGAAGGTCGCAGGACTATTCTCTTCTCCTACACTTGAAAAAACATTATTAATGTTGCTGTCCAAGTACCTTACTTTTTGTTTATTATTTCCCTAGAAGAAAAAACTTCAGTTTGTTCATTCACCGGTTTTGGTTTTGGTTCTGGTTCTTGTTGTCGTGCCTTACTATTGGTCCTACAAGTGTCAGGTGATGTACACTGTACTTCATTCGGTGTGCTTCAGTCAACTTCCACTTCCGCACAGATACAATTCTTAGCCACTGATCCCTAGTGTAAATTAAGGGAATAATAGATAGATGGTAGAAAAACTGTCGTAGGTTTATATGAATTGCACAAACACTTCTCAGTACATATACCCACAAAAAAAGTTAAACACAACTTGAATAAGTTCATTCTTGCTTCTTATACATAGCTCAGCTTGCGTCAATTATCAAATCTAAAACACCGAGGAAAACCGAGATGAGCCGTAGAAACAGAGTATTGATCTTGAGCAGTTTTCAGGTAGGGAAGAAAGATGGGAAGATCGGATAATGCAGCGTATGCTATCCCTTGCTCCTCTTGTGCTGCAGGGGCGAGAAGAGTACAATTAGTCCTTCCTGAGGACACAACCCATCTTTTATCAAAGATTTTATTGATAATGAAGTCAATGTTGCAAATACAATCTGCAAAAATAATCTTGCAAAATAAAAATATCTGCCTACTTCTTGAAATTCTTCTTAACATTTGTAAAATCTTTTTTTTTTTTTTTTTAATTTGCTATTTGGTCACCATTTTCATTTTCTTTTCTCGTCTCCCTAACGATACCTTGCCTACCTTTGGGGTTCGAGTAGGCCCTATTAGGACTCACTGATCTATGTAATCAATGTATAAAGAATAGAAAACGATCCTAAATTAGAAATAGTGCTTTCTGTTCGCAAATAAACCTTAATTCAGATTCTACACACCATTTTATAAGGAAAGAAAGAAATTAAAATTTGCATCTACGAAATAAATTTTTTCATCAATAAATTTGCTAAATTAGCATTTTTAGTAAAATAATTCGAAAAAAAAAAAAAAGAAATTTAAAAACAATGTGTACGACAATGACAATAAAATGAAATAAAAATAATCAAGGGTGAAATATATAATTTGCTCTTAAAGCATTTTTTATATCTAACATATTCTACAGACATTATAAATGAACAACAATTTGAGGTAAATTATTTATTTATTACACTTTGTTATCTTAATACACTCTGTTTATTTCGCTCTTTTTAAAACCTCTTTTTCAGTTTTATAAATAATTTTCGTTTATCCAATATTCATATCGATAACCATAGATATTTTAATAAAATAATTGAAAGAAAGAGTATCTTATAATGGGCTTATTTAAATGAATAATATATTATACTTCGAAAATGTTAGAAAGTGATATAAAATATACAAATTATAACTTGAAATTTCCGTTTATTCTTAAGAATATAGTAGCAGGTAATGCTGCAAAATATATCACCAAATGTTATTTTCACTTCTTTTATTTCATTTGCTTGAAGACATATTTTTATACGAGAAGAAGAATGATGATTTTTGTGTACTTTTTTGTATATAATTTAACTATTTTTGAGTTTTTAAGCTTTTATGTGAATTTTTGAGTTTCTCTGTGAATGGAAATTTCATCGTAATAGTTTAAAAACAGACTCAAAGCAGTTGTTTTCTTTTGTTTCTTAATACTGGTGTGAAATTAATTCTGCTAAATATTATTCAAGATAATGTCCAGCCATATTTGTGTCTTTTATTGCGCCTTTTTGCTAAAATTGTCATAAATACGGATGTTTATAAATTCAGGGGGCTTTCTTCAGTATTACAGAGAAAAAATACTTAGATGTTGAAAAAAAATATGTGATTTCTTAAAAAACAACCCTGTATTAGCTGATAAATTTTTATGACTCTTTTTGCAGTTTGTGCTAAGTAAAATTTGTAACACGCTTCCAGCATTTCAGGTATTATAAATTCAGGCTGTTGATACTTCTTTGACATTCTTGTAATTTCAATGTAGAACTATTATTTACAATGATCAGCATAGTCCCTCGAGAAAAAGTCCTATACTATTGGAGATAATTGATATTTGTATTCTTGAGGTCAATATGTAGACAACTACTGATATTCATTAGAATAATACCAAAATGTATGAACTCTATTAGTTAGAAATAGATATTTGTCTCAATTACATCGTGTTGGTTTTTTTTTTTTTTTTTTTCTTTTCAAATAGGTTTAATACTATTTAGAGACACATAGAGCATAATATTTCTGATCGAAAAAATAATACATACATAGTTTCCTTCTTCCAGTACTATCATATATTTTAAAATTATTTTTTTTAATTAATTCCATTTCGAAGAAATGTATCATGATTCAAAAACTCAAAATTGATTAATAAAATATTAAAATAAGAGATAATTCATTTTATTTCTTTAAGCTTTCAGTATATTCTAAACCATATACAATAATATACAATACTGACCATTTGTCTTTGGCCTCACATTCTTTTTTTTTTTTTTTTTTTTTAATTTTTAGGCGAATGCATCGATGATAACTGGGATATACACCCTATTGGCTCTGTCTGGTACGACAAAGAAAAATGCGAACAACTAGAATGTGTATTTGTAGAGGATACACTTTATATTCAAGGCTATGGGTAAATATAGCGTTTCATTTTCATTTCCATCAATATTTCTCATTCATTCATAAAGTTTCGATAATAATATTCCTTTTTTATCATATGTTTTTCTTTAAAAGTTCAAAAACACTCTTAAAAGTTAAAAAAAAAGAGCAATTTTTGTTCGATGCCTGAATTTTAATTTTTAAAACGTGCTTTTTCATGACCGCAATAAACAAATTTTTTACAGCCTCATGAGGCGCGAAAAGTTGACCATGATAATCACTCTTAAAGTACAACTTTACAAAAATTATGGAATAACTTGCTGACAGGAAATTGAGGCATCACATCCTGTTCTTATGACACTTCAAATAAATTTGTAAAAATGATTTCTTGCGTAAATTAATTTTGCGAGAATAATTATATTTTGTTTATTTTGAAAAGAAAAAAAAATCACGCTCACACAAAATTGTCAGTATCTTTGAGAATGTCTCAAGAAAATTTTGCAATTCTGATAAGCAGTCGGAAATTTAAAAAGCTCCCTAAATTTTTTATTTACATCTTTGGAAAAATATACATATGCTTCTCTTAATTCTGTAACTTAAACAATTAAAACGTAATAAAAAGTAATCGGAAAAACGAAATAATGAATTATAAATATAAAAGAAAATTAGAAATAAATTTTAAAAAAGGAAAAATCTACTGAATGAATAGTTTTTATATTACATAGGAATAATTCATACGTGTTTATTACAGTAAAATAGTTTGCAAGATTTGAAGAAAAAAAAATTAAATCACTTTAAAGAAAAGGAGTTAATGCATCTGTATATTCCTAATTAATATGCAAAATTAAAATTTAATACAATTTTCAATCGAATTTACCTTTAAGAAATAAGCATGATAATTTCTAGTCTTAAAAAGTGTAATATTTAATTATTGTTTTATCTATACTTATAATTCACCAAAATACATCTAACATTTTCAAATTAAAAAATAGAATTAATAATAAAACTCTTTTCTTCTATTGCTAAAAAATAATACCTAAAACTTCGGACATTTTTTGATGGTAAAGTATCCCAATATTCATAATGGTATATAATTCGTACCTGTTTGTCATGTAGCGCTCTCCAAATTTAGTAATATTTAATAAATACATATGTTTAAGGTTTGAAACATTTAAACGCCTTCCACTTAATCATTTTAGAGATCATGTCTTAAAAACTGAATAGCTGTTAAGTTAGAGTCTAAGTACACAATTAATTAAAATGAAGAGAAGGCAGATTATATATTTCTAATTCATTTAAATTGCTTAAATTACGTCAATGCTCTCTCTCTCTCTCTATTTGTCTACTAATTCTCAATGTGCCTGAAATCTACTTGAAAGAACAATCAAATTAATCACTTACTCATATTTGCTCGGACATAAACAAATTGAATAAAAAAAAAAAATGGTCGTCAGAACTGGTATACCAACTTCCTCTCATTCTGAAAGGTTCTTTTTAACAGTACGTGAACTATCGTTGCTAGTTCACACACATCAACTACGACTACTCGGCAATTAATCACTATAATCTAGCCACTAACCTCCAACTTCTCTGATATTAAATTTGACTTCTCTTTTATATTATATTATATATATATATATATATATATATATAACGTTTCCTGTACTCCATTTGTTTTGCTTACCTAATTTGCGGGGATCCCGTTTCATTTGTTTGGGTCGATATTTTATTTTGTGTGTAGTTCAATTTTTAAAAAAATCCCCAAGGTTAGTTAAGACAAAATCGTGGGTAGCTCATCTTTATAATATAACGTTACAAATAGATTAAATATGGAAAATATGGTATCAAAAAAGGGAATGGCTTAAAGAAAAATCGATAATACTGATGGATTGTATGTTCTATAACCGACAATGAAATTTGAATATATTGTTTAATATTGAAAGAATTTCTCTATTTGAAAAATTGTTCAGAATTTCTCTATTTGAAAAATTGTTCAGAATTTTAATCTCATTCACTGACAAATACAGATTTCATTCATTTTTAATTCTTATTTTCTCTGCTAGGTGTGGTAAAATTGGGCATCCTAAGGAATGTTGGTTAGTTCCAGGAAAAGGAGTCAATTATCCAAGTTGTTGTCCGGATGTTGAGTGCTTAGATGGTATAATCTGGTAACCCATGTAAAAGGTGATATATTTTACAATTATCGTTCAATGAAGATGTATTGTTTCTAAAGAACTAGAATTTTCATCATACATACATGAAATGTGTGTTCTACAAAACAGGGACATTGAAACTGCTGCTAATGTACATGTAACATGAAAATGTATTTCTAATTGAAATAAAAAAAAAAAAACTTTTGAATAACTTAAGAATATTTATTTTTTAAAGGAAAAATTACATCTTATCCGCTATAATTCATAGTAATTAGAACGACGAAGAAATTTGTCCGATATTTTTATCGTCTACAGAGGCACAGAATGCGCATAAATACAATGATTACATGTTTTAATCGCTTAAGTTTTTACTTAGAACGATTAATAATTTGTATTCCGTTAAAATTATGCTGTCGTTTGATAACACGGCAAGGTTGGAGTCCCATGAAAAGACATGTACATGCCTTACCAAAGAGCTTACTGTACCAGTATCGAAGAGGCCTAAATAAATAGCCCTTTCAAAAATAGGCGGAAAAATTCTTAAATTTTGATGATAACGTTTAAAGGAAATTATGACGCATATATTTTTGGAAATGTTTACCATAAAAAGCCATGAAAAACAAATCTCTATCGAAACAGAAATTAAAAATGAAGAAAACAAAAGTATTACATTTCATATAAGGTTTTTTAAAAGTGCTCTGAAAAAGAAAATTACTAATGAATAATTATATTAAATAAAAAGAAAATTAAGAAATGGGAAACAATGTAATTTAGAAAGGAAAAATATAAACTAAAAGTACAAATATGTGTGTGTGTGTGTGTGTGTGTGTGTGTGTGTGTGTGTGTGTGTGTGTGTGTGTGTGGTGCAGATTAAGTGAGTATGGAATGCAGGTTCTTAGATATTTCACCTGGAGTCTAGGGTGCTGGTACAGACTATCCTAAGTTCAGATCGGCAAAGCCTTCAAAGCCTTTATGCAAATCGACATGATCTGTATAATTAAAGAGCAAGGTTATCACAACTCCACTAAAAGCAACGAAGACATTGTCGACGGCCTCATATTTTGAACTCAGTCGACACCTGGCTGGCACTCTCCTCCCCTACTTTTCACAGACCGTTTGGGTGAAAACACGCAATGTAATCGATGCATCAGCTCTACGGACAGGGAGCTCTCAAACAAGGCATCATAACCTACTCTCGACGAAAGATTCATTACATTGACCTCTTTAGATGGGATCACAATTCAGGGATTATTATAGTACTTAAAAATATAGCACAATTTATAAATGGTATTAAATTTGAGACATTATCATATATACTTTTCTTTTTCTCAACCAATTGAAAATCATTTTTAAAAGCATTTTTAATTTTCTGCTTCTGACACTATTAATATTTTAATTAATTTGAAACTGTATTAGAAAGTGAGGTAGTTTTTCTCCTGAAACTAGAAGTTTTGAATGATATTTATTTTCAAAATTGAATATCAATCCAGTGGTACTAGGGAACACTAAAAGCATCATTGTTTTACTTAAGAATAGAGATTTTTGCATCAGTATATTACATGAATAACATTCAAAGAAATTAATTTCAGAACAACAGATGAAAAGCTTCTTTGTATTTATTTTACTGGCATTTGAAAATTTTGCTGTATTTTTGATTGATACTCTAGTTATAAAATCCAAGGCTATGACATGATTTAAAATGAAAGCAAATTCAAACATGTTGTATTTTGACTTTCAATTTTGTAAGAATAAAAATCGAAGAGGCTGGATCTGTACATAGTACTCTTTTAAGAGCATGAAAACGAAACTCAGAAACTCAAGATAAAGCTCCGTGCTACTTTCTCTACTTGTTCACAATATCAAACAGACTTATGATGATTGTACATGATTTTAAGAGATGCGTTCATTGGCGGGAAAAACTAAGTATCATTTTAGCTAATATAGTGGTAGAAGATGAAGTATCCAGAACACTATCAATGATCTCATAATGCCAGATCTACAGTTATCGTTACTAAACTTGATAAATCGTGAGATCTCCTGTACAAATTTACTAGAATTTTGCTACGAATGAATCTGTTCACTTTAAGGATGGCTTTGAACTATTAAAATCCAAGCTTTTGACTCAGGGTCAATTTGCTTCAGTCCTACCCTGAACAAGTGTAATGTGATAAATTAAAATCACTTTAATTTAACATCATTCTATTTGCATACTGTTTGAGCCAATGGTATGATTCTTGGTGGAGTTTGCATTTTTGTGTATGATAGCCAAAAGGTTATTTGACTGTCAGTTAAAAGGTAATTATTAATTAGACTAACATTTGAAAACAGTATCATCCAACACTAGCTGAATCATGACATTCATAGGCTCAATGAAAGACAGACAGCGGACCATCCATGTATCCTAAGGTATTAAACCACAGTTGAGCACTGAAGTTTCAAAACAAGTTCAGAACAGAAAAGATTAACTTCTGTCTTTTTCCATGGCTTGCAAACAGCTAAACATCTTTCCACTCAACTATAAATCATGTGACCTGTGTATGCCATAATGCCCTCAAGGCACTTATAAACTCAAAGAGTTACTGAGCAAAAATAGCTAGACACAATCTTTAGCACTTAAAATAATTAAAAGTAATATTAAATGATTCATAGAGATCAATATTTGGCTTAAAATGAAATGAATATATCTGATCTGCGTAAAATGCGGGAGGAAATAAGCTATTCAAACATGAGAAGTTGAATGGCAGGAATCATTTAGGTTATCTTTGTAATCCAAGATGCAAAGTCCACACAAAACTAGATTTCAAGTAGCTAAGATTATTTACGGAAAATAATGCATAATGAGCGAATAATAAGTTGGAGTTGAAATCGTCGATAAAACTTTAAAATGGACAAATCTATCTCCTTTAAACAGATATTCTAGTTCGATTATTTGTTCGGAAGATGTCATCACATACATTTAAAAGTAATATTTAATTTAGTTGAAATGTCTTTGCATCATAATTACACTCAATGCCATAAAAATTAAACTTAAGATAGGGACATCAAAGAATAAAACAAAATTTACATACGTAAAGCACAACATTGATGTAAAGTAAGTTACAAAAGCAAAATACTGCATAGCTACAACTGAATGGAAGTTTTGGTACTCACCTTTGGACCACCTCTAGCGTGATTGCATGATGTGATACGGTTGGGCATTGAGACATAGGTCTATGATGTCCTTTGACTCACCTCGTTTCTAAATGCTGTAAATGCGTCTTTAATTCTGACCCAACTCATTGGGCCGTCTAAAGGATTCCAGATATGTACTCAGTCTGGTGACAAATCTGGGGATTAGAGCAATTGAGGTTGAATGAAATGTAGTGGATACAATCCTGTGAAACATGTGTGGATTGTCATTTGTCTTGAAAAATGTTTCCTGCTGGGAGGCCATTTAGCCTTTTGCTTATGGCCTAATAATGATGGCACCCATAACATCACACAGTTGGCCAGAGACTGTGGCCCGCTGTGCAACAAAGGCAGGATTAAGGATGTACATCTGAACCTCCCAATGTACACGATTGTCATCACCGCAGAGTGAATCTAGATTCGTCGCTAAAATCTGATTCCATTCAGTTTATGATCAATGCCTTCTGACGCAACACAACTCCCAACGGAAGCGACAGGTGGGCAGATTGCAGTATGTAATGGGAGCTACGATAGCAGAGTCCTTCAGCGTCTTGTGATGGTGGACTGATACAGAACTCATAGTAGCTACTCCTGCTCTGAACACCCGGTTTCCATCATCTCTTGATTCTTGATTAAAATAATTAAATGTTTAAACTGAAAAATTGGTGGATGTAATATACTGTAAGTCTACTGCGGCTTAAATTTCTTTAAGTAAATCTACTGGTAATCCGCAAAGTAATGAAGGAGGCAGTTAATAATCTTCATGAGCGTCGCCGCCTATGTTGAAAAATATAGCCGCTTTGTAGCGTCGTAAGGCCGGAAGAACAGTGTAGCAGAATATACGAAGAACAATTGTTCTTTTCAAGTTCCTTGGATGCACCATAAAAATATCAATGAACATTTTATCGAAAAGTATCAAAGAATAAGGCGTATCTGTTGTAAGAAAAGTGGTATTGCATGGTTCGAGATTAACTTCTCCGCCTTTCTGATTTGTTTACTTACCGCGTTGTTTAGTTTTAAGTATAGACAAACGCCATTATTTGGTGTCAGTGGGCGCTTGAAGAGTGTTAAACTCTGATCCTATAAGTGCAGTGCAATTTTGTTGTGGACATTACATTTTGTTTTTGTCTAGAGACTGTTCTCTCTTGATCAGTGCGCATATTTTAATAAACTGCTATTTTTATTCATAAATACCCATGGATATGTTTCCACTGCAGTTTCTGAATTTATTTGTGACTTACTTTGTATGTAAATATAACTTATTGCGATGATAATAAGACTGGTTCCATTTATTTTGTAAATATTGTCCAAAATTGCTCATAATGTTATTATAATTCAAAATTCGGATGGACAATGGACATCATATATTCAATTAATAGAGGATAAATGCATTGAAATGCTTTCTGCTGGATATTAAATATTAGTTGTAATATTTGTGGATTCAGAGTGTTCGATGTTTCTGGCATGGTTGAATGGGTTTCCTGTGAAGCGCTGGTATGGCCTGAAACAGCTCATAAGACGTGCATAACTCTTCTAGAATGAAATACTAATTATATTTATGCAACGGACTGTTTTAGTACAATGAATGGAAATTAAAAACTGAATGATAAAAATAATAAAGCATTTATATTTATTTAGGCCTCGACACTGAATAATAAAGCGATAAAAATTAAAAGGGCTGATAAGATTCAAAATTCTGTTTGGATGTCATCATGAAAACAAAGAAAATCAAGTCTTGTGTAACTAGCCCTCTCCTTGCTGAGTCCCGAACTATTGAAAGATTAAAGTTAAAGAATCAGCTGTGTTTCTAAATCTAGGCCACGATGAGTCGATTTCATTAATTGAAGACAAATCTTCAATAACTTTGGATTTAAGTGGGACCAAGTTTCACATATAATTTTGTTTTTGTTATCATTTTATTATACTATTTTGAAGTGTACAGCTTGTTTTATAATATAGTGTTATTTAATTTAAATAAGATTATGTATGATATATCATCTAAGTGCTCTCTGAAAATTAATATTTACATTATTTATAATATTTTATTTACTTATAAGATTCAATGGCATTGTTAACTATATTAATATCTTTTTGTAATAGACAAATCTTTTCGAAGGAAAACAATGTGTGGTATTTTAATTCAATACATGCACTTAAACGACTGGTGTTACTAGATATCAAAATATTCAGTAATTGAAAAATAAGCTTTTAACTAATTAAA